>QWTY01026095.1:0-47341 GCA_008033365.1 Pseudorectes ferrugineus | reverse complement strand
GCGGACGAGCCTCTCGGGATGGGAGCGGGGGTTCCCCGCGGTCCGGGGCGGCTGGCGCGGGGCGCTCGGGCCGGTGCGCGGCCCCGGGAGCCCCGGACGGAGCCGCCGCGGCCGCGCTCCCCGCGGGCGGTCCCCGGCTACCGGCAGCGCCGCGGGGAAATGGTGGATTTTCACGGATTTGGTTAAAATGGTAAAAATCGGTTTACGGAAAACGTGCGGTGCCCCGGGCTTTTGCTCAACTTGGCCAGACAGAGCCGGCGGGGATCAGCGGGTCGGGCTGAGCTCAGGGATCTCTTTCAGCCTCCAGGAGAGGTTGGCTCTTCTTGAGAAGGGAATTGTTGTGCTCCAGCTTAATTGGGGAAATTTTTGGTATTAATCGCAGCTTCGGAGTCCATCAAAATAGATTTTCCTTTATGGAGCTCCCCCTGAGTTCTCATTTGCCATTCTTTGCCCGGACAGCAACATGTAAAAACAAGCAAAGGAGTTGGAAGAACTCTTTTTCGAAAGGAAAATGTTGTTATGAGGAGTTGCCATGACTGAATTTGATTGATTAATTCAAATTAATTTGGATTTGGACTGTACGTCCTGTGTAAAGAACTGCTTATGGAAGGAGTCCTGTGTTTCCTAATCCCTTTTTCAGCTTAAAGAGAGGTGCTAGAATTAAACTTTTAATTGCTCTAAACCAGAACTTACTCATATTTGCATATTGGCAAGGGAATTCCTGCTGTTCTAAGTGTGGAGTTTCATGGCTTCGTGGGCTATAGCTTTAATGTTTGTTCCCTACAACCAAGTTTAGTTTTCTAAGACTCTCTTTCATTTAGTCTGTATGCATAATTAGCTTTTATACTTTAAATTCAAAAAGCATTGCAAATGTTAGTGTACAACTGCTTCAATATCTCTTTACTCCGCTTTGATTTGGTAAATATAACAAATTCATGCAAATCCATCACTAGATTTCTCTGCTACAAAGAGAGGAATAGTGCAGTCTGCTCTGTTTAGAGCAGCAAGGTGGTTCATAAACTTAAAATGGTTTAGAAGTAGGAAGTTGGATTTCCATGAAAGTGTTTTCCAATGGCAGTTGGACCTGTGTTTGTAAACATGTGAGTGCAGAATGAAAAAATACAATTTCATGGACCACTCCACCATAGCATTGTGTGTATCATGGCACAGCTGCAGGCAGATCCCTTTATAATGGGAAAAACCTAAATTCATTCAGCAGCTGTGATCAAATAATCTGATTAATAATGGATAATGGGCTGTATATCACACTCTGATTTTCTTTGATCTGGTGTTTCGTAACCCACCTGAAGGACACGTGGGGTGGTTGATGTCAGAGTTTGCTGGAACTCCTGTGGTTCAGCCGGGCTCACCTGGAGCGATTCCGAGCCCTGCACAGCCGGGACAGTTCCTGAGCTTTATTTCCCTCCAGGCACTCCTTGGCAGGCTTGAGAATAGGGATCTTTGGGATCTCTGCCTCTCGCAGGCGCTGTACCTGTGCAGGGGTGAGCGGTGCTGCCTTTGGGGTGTGCAGGCCCTGCTCCCTCCAGCCGTTCCCTCGATCCACTCGGTTTTCCTGCCTGTGTCACTTCCTTCCCTTGGCTCACACGCACCCAGTGACACCCGGGGGGAGGGAGCAGGGCTGAGCCTGCAGGTTAGGACCGGCTCAAATCCCAAATCCCAGTCTTTTCCTTTAAGTTGTGAATGAGAAGACGGATCCTGAATATATCCCACAAGGATCAGCCTCGCAGAGCTCTCTGATTTCTCCTGTCACTCTACAAACCAGGTTGTTTGTGATTTCCTAAAGCTTGGGCACAGCAGCATTTTGGTACCACTAAAACTGCCCGCAGCAAAGGGCTCAAAATGAAACTCTTTCCAAGACTTTTTTGAGACCTTTATCATAGACACAATTTGTCTAAAATTTCCTCATTGCCCCTGGATCTGCCAATCACTCGCCCAAACCAGCTTTGCTGTTGTGGTGGTAGATAACAAATACACAGATTTATTCACTTTTTTCTCTTTTAAACCAATGTGGCATCGTGTCTCCCACTATCACACCACATAAAACATGGTCCTGGGTTAGGGGGGTTCACAGACTTCCTGTTTTTATCCATGTGCAGATACTTTTGCTGTTCTAACTTTGTGATTTTTTTTTTCAAAACTGTTTCCATTTCTGACTTGTTCAGACCTGTGTAACAAACCACGGATTTGTTGAAGTGAATGCTTTGTGGAGAGGAATAACTTTCTCTGTGAGCAGCAGTTTGCTTTTATCGAAGTTATAAAAATCCTTGAGTGTAGTTTTTGAAACATGAAAAGCATTTCCTGGACAACATCTTTCCCGCACAAAGCAGAACTGTGTTTCCCAGACCTACTGGAGACGAGGCAAAACAGGGTCTCTCAGTGCGCTCCAAAAATTGCTTCGTTTTCATTTGTAGCAGCTTCTGCATTGTGCTTCTCCAAGTCAGTCTATGGAAATCCTCTGTTTGGGTGGAAATAAAGGAGTATTCATGCTTCTCAGCATTAAATCCATCACAGTGCTGTCCTCACCGGAGACAGTTTTTCCCTACACAAGCTCAGATCAATATTTGACTTTATTTTATATTTTTAAGAGATAAATACTCTGTCATGTCCTACCTCATCAACATAGGGATGAATTAGAGGATGTATGGTTTAGTAGTAGTAAGACTACTCAGTGCAAGACTACTAAAAAATGTATAATAAGATTCAAATTCACCTGAGGTTGTTCCATCACTTTGTTAGAACATGAACTGTTGCAGTTTTATGAAGGTAAATAATATTTCAGTGTTAGAATGACTGCAGTGAGTGAGATACAGACCTCACAGGACACTAACTGGGGTTTATAGAATATTTTGAGTAGGAAGGGACCCACAGGGATCATGGAGTCCAACTCCTGGTCCTGCTCAGGACACCCCAACAATCCCACCCTGTGCCTGAGAGTGTTGAGCTCTAGTGTTTGCCAGATGCTGCCCTTCAGAGTTTGTGTTGTAAATTCATAAGTTGCCTCAGCTAATAAATAAATTCTCTTTGCAGCCGAGCTACCATCAGTAGTAAGGGACACGTAGTTGGCTGGATGTGTTCTCTGTGACACAAGTGAGTGACTGAGCGAGCTGACTACACACAGCCTGGAACCCGGGATCAAACACCTGTAGCCAACCATTGTAACCACTGATCTTTGTTTTCCAGTGATCACTGTTTTCCAGTGTTTAGAAGAGAATTCTTATTCCCAGACATACTCTTTGATTGACTTGATTTCTTGTCATGAGCCCTCAGTTATAAACTGCTTTCATAGCTGGTTTGCTTCTTGCCCAAAGGAACTCTGCCAAGACAAGCTCTTCTTCATCCTCCTGGTATCTGGCCAAACCCAAACTGCACTGTAGTGGAAAACTTGTATCCCAGCTCTTCCCCTGAGTGTTTTGGGTGGTAGGAACCTAGGGGACGTTCCAGGCCATAGGTTGTAGTATTTTGTTGTGCACAGTGTCAGCCTTTGCCTGCGAGGTGACTCCAAGGCTGTGCTTAATACTATCAAAATGAAAGAATACCGGTAAATTGGAGACAGTCCAGTAAAGGTAAAAGGTTAAATGTTCAACTGTAAAGTTGGAAACTTAAAAAAAAAAAAAAAAGAAAAAGTAAAAGTTGTGCTGTTGCCTACCTGGAACTTTAGCTTCATTCACAGCTGTTTCTTCACATTTTTATCCCACAAGGGGTTACTTAGTGCTGAGATAGATCCCAGCAATTATTTCCTTTGGCTGATGTGCTTCTCAAAAAGCAGCCTCTTGCTTTGGTTGTGTTACTTACACCCCTCGCTTCTTTTACACACAGTTGGAATGTCAAGGAGTGCTCTCCCTTCTCCACTGCCACAATGTGGTTATTGTCTCATTTGGCTTGTCTTGGACAGCAGAGATTTGGTGGGTTTTGATTTGGATTTTTTTATATTCTCTGCTCTGCGTTCCATTTTTAAGAGTTTTTCTGTAATTAACACCTTCTGCAGATGCATTGCGAGATTTCTTTTCATTCCCTTTCATGATCTGGTCTAGGCTTGAGGTTTCTGGTTTTTGGTATAACATTCTGAAGTCCACAGTGGATGTATCTCAGATGTTGGGTGCTCTCAGGACCGAGTTAGGACTCACCTTCCGGTACCTGAAGGGAGCCTCCAAGAAAGATGGAGAGAGACTTTACAAGGGCCTGGATGGACAGGACAAGGGGGAATGGCTTCCCACTGCCAGAGGGCAGGGTTAGGTGTGGGATATTGGAAGAAATTCCTCTCTGTGAGGGTGGGGTGGCCCTGGCACAGGGTGCCCAGAGAAGCTGTGGCTGCCCCATCCCTGGAAATGTCCAAGGCCAGGTTGGATGGGGCTTGGAGCACCCTTGGACAGTGGAAGGTGTCCCTGCCCGTGGCAGGGGTGGCACTGGATGAGCTTTGAGGTCCCTTCCAACCCAAACCATTTTGGGATCCTGTGAAACCTAAAACAGACCTGGGCAGAAACTATTGGTTGTAGCAAAGATAATCCTAGTGTGACTTCCGTTCTGACTGGGACTTCTTCAGGTGTTTCCTCCTTACAAATAGGTGTATTTTTCCCCTGTTTTGCTTCTAACCCTTGGTAGGATTTGCTCCCTGCATGCTTTACAAGCCGTATGTGTCTCACATCTGTCATCTTTGAGCATTGCGAAAATCTAGTTTGTTATTCAGACACTGATTAATTATGAAGCCAGTCTTCTGCATAAAACATAAGCTAACTGCTTTGGAGAGACTCGTGAACAAATGCACGACATGAAATTGCAGAAACAAATAGTCCCAATGAGTCCCTTTTACAGAGAAATACACATGCGAGTCAGTCCATCATTTGATGTTCAGCAGCTGTTCCCAGGACAACTCTTCCAAATGCAAGTGATTACCCATCAAACCAGTGCCATGAATCAGGGACGAGTGTGTAGCCATGGTGGATTCTTAAAATTAAGTTTCAGTTATTTACGAATCAGCTTCAGAAATGCTCATTTAAATTCAAACTCCTCAAAGTGACATATTGAGGGAAGAAAGGAGGAACTGTGCATATCAGGCACTGTACACCTGACACACCTGTGAGTAGGGCTGTGATAGCCTCATCTGGTTCACATCACTTCCAAAAGTCCCAATTACAAAAAAAAAAAAAAAAAAAAAAAACTTTACATTCAAAACTAGGGTTCAGGTCCTCCCAAACTCTTTCAGAAAGGGCAGATTCTCCTGGGCATGTCCAGAGCTGATCAAATCATTGCTTCAAATTCCATGCCTAAGTAATGCCTTAATATCAGGAAGGATTTAACTGAGTGTATTATTTGCCAAGGAAACAACACTTTATCCCTAAAACCTTTTTGAGTCTTGATATGTGAGACACCAGCCAGGCAATCCAGTGGGCAGGAATGTGCCAGGAGCAGAGTGACAGCATGAGGTGCTGCTTTGTTAGCTGTGGCACAGTGCCTGGGAGCCAAGTGCCCAGTGCAGTCGCATTTTGGACAAAACTTCACTTGGCAGCTTCCTTTACCTTTTGCAATATCAAGGAATTTAGGGTCGTTATCCTTGCTCAAGTAAAGGATTCATTTCCATAGCTTTTAGACCTTCATGCACCATCCATCACAGCCCAGCTACTGTGCATTACTCTCCTTTTACATCTTTGTTTTTTTCTCTAAATGTCACACAAAGTTCTGCTAAATATCACTTCTCAAAACTAACAGGCAATGGGAGAGAATACTTTAAATTGGTTACATCAGGAATCTTCAGAAAGTAATTCTTAGTCAGTGGAACATACGAGAAGAAAAATCAGTGTGTGTTTTTATATTGCTGCAAGTTAAGAAGCCCTGAATTGAACCTGCTGCATTGTACTTTGCCAGCAGACGGTGTTCTTAGTGCTGGACAACTTGAACCTGTTCAGCAGATCTTGAAATCTCATAAAATGGTTTGAATTTTATTACATCAGCTTGTTCTGAGGGAAGAGAGGAACGTGTTGGGGCAATCAGTGCAAGCAGGTTTGTGTTCAGAGATACTCCAAGATGATTCTTCGTCCAGATTTTCATTTCTCTTTCTACTGGCCGTGGTTTGTTCCACTAGCAAGCAAGAATTCAGAGTTAACAGGATATAAAATGGGAAAGAACAGACTTTTACCAGGTTTTCCTTGGCAGAAGCACATCAGTTTGCCCTTCCTAAATGACCTGTGATGGTCTAGCAAATCTGTCCAAGTTGTGCTGTTTGTTGTGCAGCCTTTTGAACAGAATTAAGGGCTGGGGATATTCGTTCTCATCCTTACTCTGGCCAGATCCTTCTATGACATTGGACAAGTGACTTAACATTTATCTGTCAGTTTATTATGTCCTGATACTCGATTAAGTTTGAGCTTTTTTATGACTAAATGAAATCACAGTGTATTTGCAAAGATCCTAAAAAGGATTGTTGTTCTATGAGCCAGCAGAAAACCAGTGCAGAAGTGTCAGAGGTGCAGAAATGCCATGGTTGATGCTCACCCAGACAACTTACTACTAAAATTCTTGTGCATCACAGATGAACAAGAGGCCTTGAAGTCCATCATGAAGGACCTGGTGGCACTCCAGATGGGCAGACGTCACCGGCTGCCTGGGTATGACACCATGAAGAATAAAGACACTGCTCACTCCAACAAACAGGTAATGGGCCAGTTAGTGAGTACCTGAACTGGTGACCTGGGGGCAGAAGGGACAGAGCAGCTGGACAGAGGATCTGCTGCTTTGGCTCTGTCCTGTGCTTCCAACAGCCAAAGCATCAGATGTTAATTAGATCCTCCTTGATCCTGCTCAGGCGGTGGCAAATATGGTAGCTTTTCTATTTTTTATGTTTTTGTATAAGATTTTATGTATTTTATATATGATATAATATAAATTTTATCTATTATATATTGTATACGCTATATATTTATGTATTTTAATAAAATATTTACTATATATTATATTATATATATGTGTGTATATGTATATACATGTATTTGATAATTTGCAGCATCTTAGTATACTGCATTCTCCCCACATGTATTTTTGATGGGGTTTGATCTGCCCAGCTAAAAAATTTAGCCAGTGGCTTTCTGATTGCACAGTCATATTTCCACTTTTTAAAGTGATTTTATTCTTTTTTAAAGAAAAAACACAATGCCAGCAGTCCCCCCCTCTTGGGCAGCCCAGCAATAACGAACCAGTGTGCCTCTGCAGTGGAAGAAAAAAAAATCCCGGTGAGAAAGCTGGCTTCATTTCTGTATTAGCAGTTATGAGTATGTCTTCAGGTTGTGTGCAGTGACTTTATGGGGTTCCTTTAAGCAGGTGGGAGGCCAGGAAAGCTTTTCTTCCCTGACTCTGTCCTGATGTAGCAGTGTGTGCACATTTATTGTAGGGTCAGGACAAGGGGGAAAGGCCTTAAGCTGAAGGAGGGCAGGGTTAGGTGGGATACTGGGAAGGAATTCCTGGCTGTGAGGGTGGGGAGGCCCTGGCACAGGGTGCCCAGAGCAGCTGTGGCTGCCCCTGGATCCCTGGAAGTGTCGAAGGCCAGGTTGGACGGGGCTTGGAGCAGCCCGGGACAGTGGGAGGTGTCCCTGCCTGTGGCAGGGGTGGCACTGGATGAGCTTTGAGGTACCTCCCAACCCAAACCAGTCTGTAACTCCCAAGTTAATGAGTGCTGGAGTCAATGCTTTGAAGTCTCTTTAGGTTCGTTCCACATTCCTCCAGACTTTTTCAAGGAGAAAGCGATGGTATTGATGATCTGGTAAAAAGGAAGGAGAGAATAATGCAGCTTTGTCTGGAGATGCTGAATGTCATTTAAATGAAATGCTTCAAAGCAAAAGCAACAATTTTAGTCAAGAACTATTTGTCCATTACTGTTGTTCAAAATTAAATCAAGTTACTGGCAGCAAGACTGGCATGAGCAGGAGAAGTTTCCTATGTAGAGTAAAATAACTCTTTTCAGTTTTATTCCTGTTACAGGTTTAAGCTTTTTGGAGCAGGCTTTGAAGTTCATGTCTGTCTTCCTTATGCTTTGCCTGTTTGTAATCTCCTTGTTCAGCTGGATCTGGGATTTCCTTGAATGTGTTGGACAAATCCATAGATGGAGTAGTACAAAATCCTTTCCAAATCACTTTGAAACAGAAATTCAGAGATGCCTTAAATCAAAATCTGTAATTGTGATTTATGATACCACGTCACAGAACTGGAACACTGAAATGCTAAACTTGGATTTGCCTTTTTAATCATCTCTGAGGACAGTTTATGTGAATTGCTTTAAGAAGTGACGGGTTCACTGCTTTCAAGGGAAACTGAAAACACTGGATGCTTAACTCCTCTAGGTTCTCTCTAGAATGGGAACACCAAGATCACTTTGAACACCTTTTCTTAGATCTTTGATAAGTAGACATGAATGGGCAGTGTCAGGTCCTTTTGGAAAAGTCAAGCAATAAATGCCAAATTCCATTCCCTTTTTCCTTTTACTCCAAATTACAGGCTTCAAAGCAAGCAGTGGAGTTGAGAAAGTGGCTGGAGTTTGCTTGGGTACCAGCAAGTTAAAGAGAGGTTTCTAAAGAGCCCTGGGGATCTTTTAGTGTTGTCTAATTTCAGTTGGTGAGAGCTGTGTCACTTGGCTGCTCCAGGGCCTAAACCACATCTTGAGGTCAGAAATTCATTCTGAAAAATGGTTTGAATTCCATTTCATCCAAACTGTCCTATTTAGTTCCTTTAGACTGTGCTACTTAAAATAGTATAACGTTAAAACAAAACCAGAGCTTTACTTTCCTGAAAATCCTGATGTAAAGCAATCATTCCTCCAAGCAGTATGTCTAAGAACAACTTTTTGATCAGGAGTTGGCTGGTAGACATCTTTTGTAGGATGTTATTCCTGTGCTGTTTGCTGCATTGTTTTTTACTGCTCAATTCAGATGAGTTCTCTAGAATTTGTTTCATTTTGGAGTAATTGTGGACTAAGGTCTTTCTCTTCTCACATCTAAAAAAATATTTTTTAAAGTTATGTGTGAATGACCCAGCTGCAGCTGGTCATTGCTGGGATTGGGAAGGTCAATTTCCCTGGTCCATGCTGTCCCTCCAGCACTGCTGCAGGAATCCCGTGTGCTCCCAGGGACTCCATGGGTGCTTTTGAACTGCATTCTTGACCACTGGGCCTGCCAGAAACTTCCTCCAGCTAAAGAGCATTTCCTGGCCACATTTTTTTGAAGTTCCTAGATGTATGATTGCCTATTGTCTGAGGCTTTCACAGATGGCTTAATCTATTCCAATCACATAAATTGTGCAGCAGAAACGATGGAGTCTTATCAGAGCAGATTTTTCCCTTTTATTTTTATCTTTCTGACCTAAATTGGGATTTGAACTTCAATGTCCAGAGTTGAAAGTTCAGCTTGTTGACTCTTCCATGCCACAGAGCATCTTCTGAGTTTACAGTGACTGCACAGGTTGCAGTCAGTGCTTTTAACCATCCAGATGGAAGTGATGACAGGAGTAAGATGATGATAGGAGTAAGAATAAAGAATGTAGCACATTCCCTCTTTGCCATGCATGCTTTGAGCATGCTTAAAGAAAATTAACTTCAGATTAATAAGCAGTTAGGACTGAATGTCAGATTTTTCCCATGCAGTGTTAAAGATTAATTTTCTTTAAAGTTTATTTCAGTGCCCTCTGTTTAAGTGACAGTTTACAAAAATTACAGCTTAGTTTTTACCCCTTTCCTTCTCTTTCTCCTTCAGCAATTTCTCCATTCCTCACGTGCTGTGTTCATGTATCAGCCACTTGTTTCCAGAGCCTGCTTCAGCTTCCATGGAGAAAGTTAAAATATTAAAATCATGATGTGATGCATTTGTGTGCTGTTGCGTATGCCAGAGTCTGATTGTGAGCTCACCTTTTGTTCTTTCTCCTGCAGAATGATGTCAGGATAAAGTTTGAACATAACGGGGAGAGACGGTAAGTTGGCCTTCACTGCTTTGGTTCTCTACTTAGGAGAGTAATTTAGTCATCAGTAATTTAGCTTAAATATTTTGTTGGCTTTGCTTTCCTTTTTCCTGAATGAAAATCACACAGTGAATGCAATAGCAAACAGGTCACACACAACTTGGTTATTTTTAGAGATCGGCATGTCATAAAACACTGATTTATTTCTGTAATATTTATTTGTAAGTGAACTGCAGCATTTTTAAAAGCTGCCCAGCCTGAAATAAGTTCAGCCTGAAAGTCTTATTTCAGATATGTTCCCGTTTTGTTTCATTTAACTAAAACCAAATGAAGCTGATCAAATCAGTGCCATTCTTTTCTAGTTTCTCACTTCCTGATGCCCTGTCGTTATCACTGCCCTGCTGTGATTGAGCAATAGATACAACAAGGGAAGATTTCTTTTTTCATTGGTGTAAAAGCTTCTTTGTTATTTCCTCTGATATTTGGTTTTGAGAGACATTCTTTTACAAGAAAACCGAGAAATAACTGAAATAGCTGTTTCAGTTTTTACAGCATTGTTTGCAATGGATAAAATTGCTGAAATATTTCAAAGTAGGTCTCTTATTTGCCATCAAATTGAGAGGAACTCTCAAAACATTTAATGACTGGTGGCTGTGTGAACACTCAGGAAGGCTCCAGGCTTGCCTGTGGTCTCTGAGTCTGCTCTCACTGAGGGACAAAGTGATCTTGATGCTGGGTTTTAATGTCCGTATCTTGGAAGATATTAATTGGGTTGTAAGCATGAATGTATGGGCCATCTTCCCAGCCATCTTGTGGGAATCCTTTGGTTTCTCCCAGGCCAGACAGTACTTCCAACATGAAGTAGTTCACAGTTTCGTGATAAAATGCAAATTTAATGTCAATGGTACAGGAGTACAAGTTGTCTGTAGTGATCCTCACAGCCTGTTCTAGGAGAGGTTATTGGCCGAGTTGTTGAAGCTCCTCCTTTGTCAGATTTTGGGATTTCTGTTAGGAAAACAGAAGTGTTCTTTGTTGGAAAAGCAGGCTGTGGAGAATAATTTCTACTCTTCCTCAAAACTTGAACTGTTTCTTTCACTGAAATCCAACATGATGAATTCTGTCACTGACTTTTTGTGCTGTGGGAGAAATTTGACACGTAATCATCGCTGGGATCTGCTTCCTCCTTTGTCAGCCAGGTCTGCTCAGCACTCTCCTGTGTCAGGGGCTTTGTGGGGACAACACCAGAGTCCCACAGTGGGACATGTCACGATTTCTTGTCACACCATGTCAGGACAGGGGAACTCGGCAACAAAATTCTGTCACCACAGGCTTATCATCTTGCCTGTCTGCTGGGTGCATTTCAGGTGGCATAGAGCTCAGGGGGGCAGAAGGGGTTTTTTCTGGGTTTTTTTCTAAAATGAAAAGGTTGATTGTGTGTCAGTCTAATTATGCAGTTGTGCTTGCCTGAATTCCCTGCTCCCAGCACAGTGTGCAGTTCCAGACAGGGAGCTTGCACCAGAATGTCAGTGTGTGTGCTTGGTTTCACAGGAGCTGCCAGATCTAACCACAAATATTTAAGGTGGTCAGGCAGGAATGGGCTCCTTAAACCCTGCAGTCCAGGATTTTGTGTTACAGGAGTGCACAGAGTTTTTAAACTAATAGAATTTGTGGCACCTGAGAACAGCTCTGCTTTTGAATGCCTTGAGTGTAGAATGGGAGCCTTTATAAGGGACTGAGAGCTGCATTGCATTTGTGTGGTGCCAGAGCACTGTAATTTCATGTATGGGTTTCTTAGGAATATGTAGAAAATGTTATTGTGGGCTGCTTTTTAACAAGGACAATTATTTCCAAGTAGCTGAATATTGTAGGTCTGGTAGCAAGATAACCCTTCATGGGAAGGGGCTGAGGAAGCCAACTAACACAAGGGTTATTTAAAACAAAAGCTGTATCTCATGAAAGGATACCCAGGGCTGGTGGAGCTGTATGGATGGGTGGATGGATGATTGAGAAACTGAGCCTTCTCTCCAAAGCACAGGTTCATCACAAAATCATAGAATCCCAGGATGGTTTGGGTTGGAAGGGACCTCAAAGACCCAGTGCCACCCCTGCCATGGGCAGGGACACCTTCCACTATCCCAGGTTACTCCACGCCCCGACCAACCTGGCCTTGGGCACTTCCAGGGATGGGGCAGACACAGCTTCTATCTGTTGCCCCTATAGAAAGCCCCTCTCCCTCCCTTTCCTCACAAACTCATGTGAGATAATTCAGGATTTCACTGAGTTTCCATAGTCCACTCAGTAACTTGGAAGTGCAAACAGTCCCCTGATCATTTGTAGTGTGCTGATGTAGCAAAAGAAATAGGAAGAAGATATATATAAAAAAACTGAAAGTTCTTTGGTTGGAACCAATTTTTTTCCTAAAAGTTAACTAGCAAAAATTGCATCAGAAACAGCACTAATCTTCCAATTGAAGACAAAAAGTATGACCAGATATTATAATAGTTCATGTGTGAAGAGGATCTTGGATTGTTTAGCCTGGAGAAGAGGAGGCTCAGGGGAGACCTTGTTGTATCCTGTTACTTCTGCCTCACGACAAGTTTGTTAATTGGTGCTCACAATCCAACTCTTTGTGGCAGTATCTCAGCTGTGCCAGAGCAGGTGGTATTTTTTAAGCCACGGTGCACAGGGCATTTGTATCCTGTTATGTGAAAGACATTTATTCAAAAAAGGATACTTTTCTGCCCGGGGACAAAGGGATTCTCTTTGAAATCTCCAGCTGAGTATTGCATTTTGGCAAACTCTATGGAAATGGGCCAGAGATCAATAATTCCTTATTGAAATAATACATATAAATTTAAATTTGAAAGGTTCACTACCTGTTTGAGGATGAAAGGAGACCATTCAAGTGTGGGTTTAATGGTTCAGCCATCTGATTTGATTGCATTATCAGGTATATCTCTGAACTGAGTCAGTGATTCTCCTTCCTCCCAGGATTATCCCGTTTGTCCGTCCCGTGCGCTACGAAGACGTGCAGCAGAAAGTGAAAACAGCCTTTGGGCAGCCCCTGGACCTCCACTACATGAACAACGAGGTACTGAGCTGTCAGTGCTCTCTGGATGACACCTCCTTTCCCCATCACAAATTCTGTACCCAGAAATTTAATTTTCAGGTTTTCCTTTAATACAAACCACTGTTGAATCCCTGACCCAACGGCAAATGTGCTGATCCTGATAAAGCATCTCACTGCTGTGTGTGTTGTACAAACATCAGCAGCTTGTTCCCTTGTTCTGGTGTTGCTTAGGACACTCTCTTGGGAAAGTAAAAAAAAATATTTGAAGTATTTTGCTTTCAAAAGCAACTCTTGCAGGCCAGTCTGTGCAGTGAGAGGGTGGCTGTGGGCACTGCCATTAGGAGAGGAGGTGACACAGGGAGCAGCTTTTGTCACTTTTAATTATCAGAAGCATTTTGGTGGCTTTCTCATCCTGGACACACTGGCTTTTCCTTGGTTTTTTTTTTTTGTTATGGTGTTGCCCTAATGAGAGAGGTGCAAAACCCCAATCACCAGAGAGAGTGGGACAAAAGTGAGAGTTCTTCGTTAATAAAATTCCCATTTTAAGGTGTGAGTGGGCTGTAAAATAGAGGACATCTCAGCCTGATTTCATGGAGTCTTACCAGCAAGTTTTAAATTCTAATTTGATTCCCTCTTTTAAAGTCTTTATCTTCTTTTTTCTACCTGAAACCCAATTTTCACTTGATCATTAGGTCTGGATTCATAAATATTCTGAGACCATTTTCTCATCAGAGATTCAGGGGCTGACAAGTCTCTGACTTGTTCTTTGCAAACAGCAAATCCAGGTAGCAGTTAATACTTTCATGGATGGTACTTTAGAGGAATTCGCATAGGGTCAGCCATTTCTCTGACATGGGAGTAAAACCTCATTAAAAAGGACAGTAAAATAGTATTGGAATGAAAATTTGTGGAATAACTGAGCAATCAGAATCCTGTTTCATATTCTGATATTTTTCTAATGTTTGTTTAAATACCTACTGTAGAAGTAGACGTATTTTTTTCTGTCTTTTCTAATGATTTTTTTCCTGTTCTTTATTTTGCAGCTCTCTATTCCTTTGAAAAACCAAGACGACCTGGATAAAGCTGTAGATCTCTTAGACCGGAGCTCAAATGTGAAAAGCCTGAGGATACTGTTGCTGTCCCAGGACAGAAACCATGTAGGTAACAACTTCTGGGACTGCAGCAAAATGAAGGGGTTTACCCTTAAGACTCTAAAGCACGATGGCAGCATTAACTGAGAGTAACAGGGATTATAAAATCACTCTTTCCAGGCACAAATGCATGTGTTTATCCTCTTTGCATTGGCTCAGCTATAGGTATCTTTTTGTGTTGGGTTTTTTTTCCTGACTTCAGCAGCTATTTGGGGGCTAAAACGTTGCAGCTTTTTAAGCTGTCATGTGAAGGCCATTTTATATCAAATACCCAGTGGCTGTAGGCAGAAAACACTTGATGAGTTTGGTTTGCAGAGAACTTTTATTACCTCTGATTAATAGCACAGTGCTGAAAACGTGTGGAATTATTTTGCCTTTAGAGCACAGGTTGTCCTTGAAGAAAAGCCTTTAGCACTTTTTTCTTGAGTGAGAAGCCTGGGGACAGCTCACAGTGATTTTTCAGCTCTGTAGCCTTGATGCACTGAGTTCAGCCTGACTCTGGAAACTGAGTTGCCTTTGCTAATAGTGGTGTATTCACACCTAAGGTGAATTGGTTTGTGTCTTGGTTCACTCTCATCTACCACAGGTGGCTGTGGCAGTGAGTATCAATGTACTTGGCTTTTTTCAGCAGAAAAGATCATAATATGAGAAATAAATCTTTAAGTCAAGCTCACAAAGATGCCCATTTTGGACAATGAATGAACTGCAAGGTGAAGAGGGCAAAAAGAGTCAGAAGTTTCCCTTATTCCTGATCTGTGACTGGAAAATGCAGTTCACTCAACCAGTATCTCTATTTTTTTTTTCTTCAGAATTAAGGTCATGCAGCTTTTCCAGCCAAAGAGCTCAATAGCTTAGATATTTGATTTGCAAATTACCACATTCTCCTAAAGAGTGTGACACAAAAAGCTGCTCTGTTGGTAGTAGCTTGTCAATCTGGAATGTTCATCCCTATTCAAGTTCTGCAGGCTGGGAGCTCAACTCTTGAAATAATCACACCTGTAATTCTTGGAACTGTCATGATAACGTAAATGTACTTCTCGCTATTTTTTAATTTGATAATCCATGGTAATGGAAATACGAAGACCTTCAGGAGTGTTAACAGCCCTTTCCCAAATGACTGGGAAGGTGTAGGAGGGGATTATGCTGTTCCTTGTCCTGTGTCCTTTCCCTGAGCATTTGTTGCTGCCTGTTCTGAAGACAATACTTGGCAAGAAGGTCTTTGGTCTGACCTGGTGGAGTCAGACTTCGTTCTGTGTTGTCAGGAAACATCCTGTAAAAGGTGGCCTCAACTTTTGGTACAACACAGTCAGACAATCCTCTTTCCCAGCCCTCTGTTCATGTCAGTGCCTTCAGCTGCAGCCAGAAGTTAAATGATACCATCTAACTTTGCATAACCAGTAAACACTTGGTAAACCTCACCCTGCACCAGCCAGTAGCCACTGCTGGTGTTGTCCTTTTATTAGCTGTTTTTTCCTCTTTTACTCAAAGCAGAAACAAACAGCAAAACCTTCAGTAAGTGCCACCATTTCCCCCCCTCTCCTCCAACTTCCTCTGCTGCTCTGAGTTGCCTGACAGGAGAGCCCTCCGTGGGATAAAGCCCACAAGCCTGAAGGAGGTTTCTTGGCTGCATGACCTCATCCCACTGAGGGAGCGGGAAGCATTATTTTTCCTGAAGTACAGGATGCAGACTTTGTTTTGGTTGTGCTCTTTTCTTTTTCTGGGGATGGAAAGGTGACTTTGGCACAAATGTGTACAGAAAGCAAATGAACTTTACAGCAGTAGCTGGGTCCCTTGTACCAGGAGCCTGTGTTTGTGAGCAGCATTCAGATTAATTTTCTTATGCCTCTTTCTGTGACTCATTTCTTTTCTCAGTCAGTTCACCCCTGTTGCCAGTCTTTATGTTTAGAAACTAGTGGGAAGAACTGGTGAAGTTGGAACACCTGTAGTACCAAAATCAGACTGTCCTTCAACGGGGTGACCTCTGCACCCTTTATCCAGCTCCCATTAACCTGTCCATGGTGGAGTTTATGTGATTTAAATCAGGCTCTCTCCCTACTCCTTTCAAGTGTATGTACCTAGTAAATGAGCAACCATTCAGTACTTTATTATTGAATTAAAGTATTTGAATTGTCACACCTTGTTTGCCTGTCATGTTCAAATAATTTTCAGAAGTCAGAATTTATTTCCCTGAGGTGTCTTTGGTTATGTTCTTCTCAAATAAGTTAAGATAAATTCTGTAACTCAAGAGGAATGGAATATTACACCTGCTTGTAAAACCAGGTGCGCTGGGTCAAGGTTAAAATTGAAAGTGTCTGTAGGTATTGAGCCCCTGCTTTAACACAGGATCTCATTGGCTTGGGGAAGGTTCCACGTATCTCATTCCTCTTCCTGCTTTGAATGAAATTAGGGCTCTGTGGAAAAATTAATTAGATAATAGCTATGTAAGTTCAGGGAAGGATGAATAAATTCATCTTGGCATCTCCAAACTGTTGGTGCTATTATACTCTCCAGAATTTGTTTTCACTTAGTCAGTCTGAATTATGAATTTACTTTTTAAAGGCTGTGAGGAGTCAGGTTGCTTCTGAAAGAGTGCAAGATTCAGAACTTACCTCTGCCGGCCAAGGTGGCTGATGGAACTTGTAGGTCCTTCTGTGTCCTGGCCTCAGGGGGTGACAGGAGCCCCTCGTGTTTTACAGGTACCTGGTGGTGTCAGACACTGAGACCCACAAATCGTGCACTTGAGCTGAGCTGCACAGTAGCTTGTTCTAGTTCTTTGACTCCTGTTGTACACCATAATTGTAAACCTTGCTCTTTTGCTGCCTTTTTGTTTGTGTTTTCTGAATTAATAAGATTTCAGGCTGTGGAAGTGTTGCTCAGCACTTTCTTGGAACTAAGCATAATATGTTTGAAACTGTGGCCAGGCTGCTCGAGCTCCTTCATCTCGCTTTATTTTATTTTATTCTTTTCATTTTACTCAACAGACCAGTTCTTCACCCCATTCTGGACTGCCCAAGCAAGTCAGGATTAAAACTTCCCAATCTGTGGGGGATGTGAGCACACCCTATCAGCAGCCAGAACCCAGAAGTAGGCATCTGTCTGTCAGTGAGTATTTTTGCCACTTCTTCATGTTTTTGTTTGTTGAAATGTATCTTTTGGGCACTAGTGTTTATGGTACAGCATTTAGGAGAGCCATGAGAAATTGAAAGGTTATTCTAGGACAAGGCAGTTCATTTTCAAAAGCTCTTAATATGTTTACAATAGAATGTTTCAAAGTTCCTTGCTAAGTTGTGGAACAGCTGAGGAGCTGTTAAAGGGGATGTCCCAAAGCCAGAGCCATTGTGGTTAGAAATTTGGAAAGCTGACGTGAGTCCATTAAGCTTTTTATTTAGATTGGCAATTTCAGTTCATGAAACCTAGATTTGATTTTTTTTATGTCGGGCTTTGGAATCTGTCCTGACTCCTGTAATCAAGCATTTTACTAGGAATTGCTACTGCATATCCAGCTAATATCCTACATTCTCAGTTGCCTAAACTTTCACTCTTGGAATTATCAGGTGAGTAGAGCACAAGACAAAACCAGAGGTGCACAAAAGATAATGAAAAAATCAGAGTAACATGTACCTTTGTCTCATTTCTTTGGGTTTCTCTTCGTTCGGTGAACTCCTGTTTAGGGGAAAGGTCCATCTAAGACTTTTGCAATTTTTATGACTTCCATCTCTGGCAGATTTGTCTTATTTCTCCCAATTTCTGTGTTACAACCTTCTGTATAACTGTGCAACACGATACAAATGTGTTATTGAAGGATGCTCAAAGCTGTTAACATGTGTATGAAAAACCAAAACATGAAAAACACCTTCAAGGATTTATGGGCCCAAAAAAACCCAAAGAAGTCTGTGGTTTGGGATTTGACTCCGTGGTGTGAAGCTCAGTGAGCAGTGAAAGTGCAGGAGGAAGGTGAGAGTGTGAAGGCCAGAGCCTGAAATGCTGCTCTGTGTAAAATATTTCTGTTTCAGAAATGAGAGAAGGTAAATTTTGCTGGAAACAGAAGCAGAGGATGACTCTGTTTGTTACAACAGCTATTTTGGGGCTTGTCAGAGCTAATGCCTCAGAGCACAGGTGATGCAAGTCACGAGGGCAGTACCAGGAGCTGGGAATGTCAGAGTTGTTTTGTTTGCAAGTTCTCTGTGGCAAAGGAGTGCTTCAGTTTCATTAACTCTGTAAACTTGAGGCAGAATTATTACATGATTTCAGATCAATATTTGCAGTGCAAAGTATCAAATAATAAATCGAGATTAAACCACAACAGTCTCCATACTGGGGGGCCCAAACCAGAGTTGTATCCACACTATTCTGACCAAAGGTAACTGGGAGAACGAGCTCAGGGAAGGACTTGTGAACTAGACTAGTAGTTCTCAGTGTGGGACTTGTCTAACAAACCTGCTGTATCCTGTGGAGAGTTTGCTGATCCCCTTCTGTACAGTTTGCTTTTATGAAGCAGCAAATAAACAAAGAAGTGCTGAAAGCTTGTGAAGTACGTGACTGAAACAGGGACAAAAAGACTTTTCCCATCCTTCCTAGTTTGAAGTTAATATGCATAAAAAGAGCAGCTTTCCTTGGTCCTGAGAAGGCAGTGGTATCCATGCACATCTGAACACCACATTTCTTTTTTAACAGACAAATTGAATGCCAAAAATATTTTATTTAAAATATATCTATATATATATTTCTCCTTTACTGACATTCTAAGGTATCCAGATAACAGTGCCAAAGCCAACAGACTGTAGTGAGTGTCTGTCATGGGTAAACTGTATCATAATATGGGGCCCTTTCTATATCCCAGTTACACACTCTTATCCCAGCTTATGGATAATTTCTGAATAGCTTGTCATTCAGCAGTCAAGAAACCATTAGTTTTATTTTCTGAACGTGTCAAAGTACTAGACTGTTACATTATGAAGAGGTCCAGAAGAGTTCCAGTTCTCTCAGAGGTCTGCTGGTAATTTGGCAATAGCTCGGTCTTGCATCCATTTCTTCTTCCTTCTCTTTTCCTATCTTTGGTTTGGAAAAGGAATGTGCCCTGTTTCCTGGTGTTTCAGGCATAGAGACTCTCCAACTCGTACCACATCATGCAATTTAAGTCCAAAGCAGTGTTCAACAAAAGCTTTTTGCCAGCAGGAGAGGGACCTGAGTGGTTCCTGAGCTCCAAAGGGCCTCGAGCCTGCTGTCACCACTTCAGAGCTTTGGAAGTAAAGATAACTTTTATTTAAAAGAGAAAAAAAAGAAAAAGTTGCTAAGCATTCTGGCAGGGCTTATGTTTTTTCCACTCACTTCCTTTGATATACATGGATTTAGTGCCGACTTCCTTTTCCTGCCCGGGGATGGGGCCTTTCCACAACAGCGGCTGGGC
This sequence comes from Pseudorectes ferrugineus, assembly GCA_008033365.1. NCBI lineage: Eukaryota > Metazoa > Chordata > Aves > Passeriformes > Pseudorectes > Pseudorectes ferrugineus. The sequence continues at coordinate 27,762 of QWTY01026095.1, read as the reverse complement.
CGGTGCCAGCAGCCCTGGGCTCGCTCTGGCCGTGGCACTGTCGGAAGGAGTGAAAGTGCTCCCGGGCCTGGGGCAGCCACACGCGTTCCGGGGTTATCCCACCCCCTCCAAACGGCTCCAAACCGCACGTGAGCCCCAAGAGCTGCTTGGGAAGGCAGGTGGTAGCTCTGAGCAGTAGATTGTGGACTTGACAATCTTGGGCTTCATGATCTTGGAGGTCTTCTCCAACCTTAATGATCCTGTGTTTTTATTAATCCCTTTTTTTTAGGTAGTTCACCCCCCTTGCACTCTAAGCCATGCCAGCATTGTTCGTTTTCCTTCTGCAGCACCCTGAAAGGTGTGTGCTCTGCTTTTCAGCCTTCTCCAAGGTTTGTGCTCTGCTTTTCAGCCCCCTCAAAGGTGTGTGCTCTGCTTTTCAGTTCACTTCTCCCGGCTCTTTGCCTTCGCTCTTTATTACAACAACTTCTATAGAAAATATTTTCCTTGGGAGAATATTTGCTGATCTTTACCCATCTTTCCTAGCACCTGAGTACACACAGTTAATTAAAGACAGTGTTGTAAGGAGCACAGCTTGAGAGTTGGTCTTCACCTGCTGCCTCTGACTTCATGGGTGACCTCGAGCAGATTGGCTGGACCACAGCAGTTCTTGGAGCTCACAGTGGGAATTGGTGGCAGCTGCAGGTGGATAGGTCACTGCAAAAAGGGGATTTTTTTCTTCCGCTATCTAAAGTTTCATCTTCTCTGAGATCTGCAAGGAAAAAATAAACCCTAAGTGTGAAGTTTCTCTCAGTAGGTAGCACAAGAGGAACTCTTTAGGTAGTGCCACTAACAGATGATTAAACTGTTTTTCTCATCATTTGGCCCCTAAACATACTTTCTGTCCTTTATCTGTCTCATCCAATTAACAGGAATTGCAGAGTTGGCCTCCAGAACAGTGGTTTGGCCCAAACTAACTGTAAAGTTTGATTTTTCATACGGTAACACAGAAATTTGGGGGTTATTTCCAAAGGTAACAGTGCTCCCATGGGATACTGAAATTGCTGGGTGTCAGTATAACTAGCTCACCTGATAATGACCAGCAGGAATGTGCTGTCACTCAAAGTAAATTACCCTAATTGATGCAAACTTATAATTAAGACAGAAGAGTGGTTGCCCTGGCAAGTGTTTTGTTTAGTGGAGATTAGCAGTGGAGCTCATGCCCAAAAGCCAGGGATTCCTGGAATCCCGCCCTCCCTGAGGTGCTGAAATTATGCTCAGGAAGCTGAGCAGAAGAGGTTAGAAATAGGTGACTGCTTTGTCAGGAGCTTCAGCAACAATCATGTAGCATCTAAAACGCCAATACAGGTGCACATCAAACAATTTGGTTTTCCTGGTTCCACATCTGTCCAGACCGCAGGGTTCACTCTGGAATTACTGTGGTCATAGAGGTTTGGTGTTAGAGGAGATATCTAGGGTTTGTTACCCGTGCAGTGTCAGTCAGCAGCAGTGTGAGTGCTGTCCTTGTCCCAGGTTCCCAGAACACCGGCCGGAGCTCGCCCCCGCCCGGGTACGTGCCGGAGCGGCAGCAGCGCATCGCCCGCCAGGGCTCCTACACCAGCATCAACAGCGAGGGGGAGTTCATCCCAGAGACCAGCGAGCAGTGCGTGAGTACGAGCGTGAGGGTGCGACCGAAGTCCAGCTGTTAAGGGATTCTGCTGGGATCTGGGCCCTCTTTTTCTTTCCCAAATATTCAGTGGCTGTGGTTGCATCAAGACCTTTAAGTGGTGAGGCACAGGTTGTCCAGAAAGTTGTGGCTGCCTCATCCCTGGAAGTGTCCAAGGGCAACCTTGGAGCAACCTGGTCTAGGGGAAGGTGTCCCTGCCCATGGCAGGAAGTGGAATTGGATGTTCCCTGAGGTCCTTTCCAACCCAAATCATTCTGGGATTCTAAAAGTGCTGCTTTGTGCATTTGAACAGCTTCAAATTGTAGCTGTGTAAGTTCAAAGCCTTTGTTGGGCTGCCAGAAGCAGTTCCCTGTTCTGGGCATTGCCCCTCTGCCTCTGACTGAGCAGTTTTGGTGCTGTCACACGTGTGACAAGGTTTCCTATTACCACGTTTGTGTGACCCTCTTGCTTTTGAAACTCTGCTCTCCATTCAAAAAAGTGGGAAGTGGGGCCAAAGGGCAACTTGCAGGTGGAGGCAGCAGCACCAGCAGAGACTGTTCCTGGAGCCAGTTGGGGTCAAAATGCAGCATAAGGCTTGCTAAAGCTTGCATTTTTCACAGCAGAGTCCTTCAACAACTAAAACAGTGCCTCAAATTTTATATTAACCTAGTTTCTGAGGGAGATAAAGGAAAATTGTACATTTAAGTAGGCTTAGAGTCCCTTCTTCAGCTGGACATCCTGCAGGCAAGCAGTCATGGGCTCTGCTCCTCTGGCACAGACTCTCCTGGGCCCTGGACTGCACTGATGTTGCTGTGTGGTTTCTCCTGTGTTGCAGATGCTGGACCCTCTAAGCAGTGCTGAAAACTCGGTGTCAGGAAGCTGCCAGTCCTTGGACAGGTGAGCAGACAGGTACAAATGTACAAACTGGTGAGAACGTGCGTGCTCAGATGGAAATGCCAGTTGTACTTACATAAAAGCCTGTTTTCTATCTCTTATGTTTTCTTGGAGGGAAACAAGAACTTACTTCCTACCTGTATCCCAATGTATTTCTTAAAGAGCATTGACTATGTCTTAAGGCTGTGTTGTTTTCTGGCGCAACCACAGACCAACAAACTGGTGCTTCAGTGGCTTTACATTATAAATACAAAATTCTGAAGCGAGCAGCCTGTGTGGAGCCGCCCCTCTGAGAACATCTGGCTGCAGGGTATTTAAATCTCTTTTAGACAAGGCTCTACTTGTTCATTTAAAAAATAAAACAACAAAAAAATACCCCAAACTATTTTAAGGTTACAGAAATAGATCATTGCACTAGATTGCTATGTTCTGCAAGATACAAAATGAATTCCAGAGGTAAACAGGGGGACTCTTTCTTTGATTAAGAGTTTGTTACAGGTTGATGCTCCAGATCTTTTTCTTCCCTTTCTTTGCTGACGGTGTTGCTTGAGGTGCTGGTGGGCAGCCAGAGGTTCTATTAACTTGAATAGCAACTGTGGCTTCCCAGCACCTGTAATATTGGACTTGAGCATATTTTTAAGATTCCTTCAAGCTCATTCCTGTAGGTAACGTACACTTTTATGTCAAGCACTTGAGGTTTGGATTTGTAGCTGTTCACTTCCTCCAGTTTCTGGAGTCACAAGGAAGCACTTACAGTTAACTGTGTGTGTGCATGCATTTATTTACTGAGGGAGCATTGCTGATTTGTTACCTGTCCTTCTCTCCCCTTTCTCTGCCCTTACTGAAGGAGGAGAGGAAATAAAAAGCCTTCCTGGTTATTTGTTGTAGGAGTGGGCATCATCTGGGGAAGCTGCTGTTCTTTGTGTGGTGGGAATCTCCTCTGGAGTCTAAAAGCTGTATGAGGCTGCTCCATGTACACTGGGTAACAAAAATGGTGCCAAGAGCACAGCTTTGGCACAGATTGGGTTTGTGTAATCTCTTAAGAGAGGTTAAAGACCTTGTGCCAAGTAAGGGGCCATGCTTAGGCTTTCTGGAGGAGCTCTGCTTACTGAGGAGAAACACGAGGGCTGGAAATAGGGTTGTTTGTGTTTAGGCTCGTCTGCTGCTGGAGAGAGGAAAGTGTACCCAGGTTTTCATGAGAGGAGCTCTTGCCCCTCATGATGAGTCACAAGGATAGGGATCTCCAATCTTTACTGCCCTGTGAGCACTGTCCTGCAAGTGATGCCTTGTTTTCCTCTTCTCTCAGCCTTGGTTTTAGCCTTCCACTTCTCATGTCTGAAGGAATCGCTGAGTCTTGTACCACAGACTGGGGAAACACTGAATAAATGGCTCAAACTGCACAGAAAGTCTGAGTGCCCACACTGGGGAATAGTCTGGTTAACTGGGGGTTAGCCTGGCTTTAGCTTTGCAGATGCAGTGTGAAATCTTTGCAGGGACAGGGATTTGAGAATCCAGTGTTCAAATGTATTTGCTTATATTTAAAGCCCTTGTAGGTTTTGCTCTGGTAGACAGCAAAACTTATTCTTGCCTTCTTTCTCTAATAGTCCTTCTTTTCGGAAGTCACGGATGTCAAGGGCACAAAGCTTTCCTGATAATAGACAGGAGTTCTCAGGTATGTCTTTGGTACAAAGGTTATTTGATCCAGACATTTTCTGCTCTTGGCTGGCCGCCCTCCCTGCTTACTGGGATTGTATAAATAGAAGAACTGGGGATATGTTGATGGAAAAGCTATGAAGTTATTTATTGCCTCTTCCTAAAAACCTGCTGTTACAGGAAAAATCTGTGATTAGAAGTTATATTTTTTGAAGGAGCCTCACTTTTGTCTTTGCTTCTCCTTCCAGACCGTGAGAATCAGATCTACGACAAAGCGGGCAAAGGTGGCACCTACCCTCGGCGCTACAATGTCTCCATGCAGCACAAGGACTACAGTGATGGTGAGTTGGTCTCAGACCTCCCATTCCGGGCTGGAAAAAGAAGGTGAGGCAATGGCAACCTCTACACGTGATTGTAACTCCTAGTTGGAGAGCCGGAAGTGCCCTGGTCCTTGCAGTTAGTGCTGGCGTTGATGCTACCGTGCATCATGCCACATTTACATGGAAACCCATGATGGTTGTTTGTAATTCTTTGTTTACTTTGTTCTTTCTGGGGTTATCCAGGCTGAGTAGGGAATTGGGGACATAGTTGTTAGACTTGGCCCTATATAAGCAGTTTCCTACCACAGAGATTCATTATGCTTTGCTAATTTGCATTGCAAACTTGCTTCTGGGTCTTTTAAATATAGCAGGGACTTAAAGAATTACATCTCTGCTTGTCAGATGGCTTTATGCAAATTAATCTCTCAAAATTTCATGAGGTGCAATTTGGCACAATCTTTGTTTATGGTTTTTATTTGCAAGTCCAGGCATGTTATCTAGAAAGTCATTTTGTATGTAGTTGTTAACAAAACTCAGAGCTTGTGCTTAGAGCCTGTAAACCAGATTTTTCCTTCGGAAGGTAAGTTTAGATCTTACAGCACTGAGGGCATTACAAAGTGTTCTCTGCCTTCTGCTTTGGGAATGATCCAGAGCTGTACTGAACTCAGGCAGCATCAGCCCTGAGCTGTTACATTTTTGCATCTCGTCTGTTTGGCAGTAGATTCTGCTCCAGGGGAACAGAGCAGAACGCGGGGTTTCTCTCCCTTCTCCCTGCTGCTCAACCCCCAGCCATTACCTTCTGCTTGCAAGCATTTATTTAAAAACGTTACTTTTTTCCCCCAGGCCGGAGGACATTTCCCCGGATACGGCGTCACCAAGGGAATCTTTTCACCTTGGTGCCTTCGAGTCGTTCCTTGAGCACCAACGGAGAAAACCTGGGCCTGGCACTGCAGTACCTGGACCCCCGGGGCCGCCTCCGGAGCGCCGACAGCGAAAACGCGCTTGGAGTGCAGGAGAGGAACATTCCCACCAAATGTAGGCACTCACTGGGGTAACTGGGGAAATGCTTCCAGGCTGTGGGCAGGGAAGGCTCTAAGGGTGAGCTCCAGACCCAGTACATTGCCATAACCTGGCTATAACAAGCCATTAGAACTGCATCGTTCCCTGGCTGTGCTTTGCGACTTGTTTGTCACACCCACAAGACAAGTCTTTTCCTTCTCAGATTTCTTGTGGGAGCTGGCCTTTGCTTTATAAAGCATTGCAAATTCAGCTAAGAAGTAAAAAAAAACTTGCTTGATCTAGATGATCTACAGGGTTCTTAAAACAGTTAGACAAGCTTGTTTATTTTCTTGCTTTGTTAACAGTTGCAGTCAGGCTTTTGGGTTACAGTTATTCTACTAGCTGAGAGCTGTATGTATTTCACTTGCTCCTTAGTAGAAGGGTTTACTTCTGTATTAATGGCATCCTTGAGTTCTTTTGTTGGACAACTTTCTATTATAAAAAAAAAGAAATGGAACATAAGTCGTTACTGATGAACTTCAGATATCCCATACAGTAATTTAAGGATTAAAATGAAGACTAAGCTTGTAGCAGAGTAAGGAACACACTAAAATACCGACTGGCAGTAAATCTGATTAAATTAGACATGGCAAAGCTAATCTCTCAGCTCTTCTGTATTTTCACACTGTCCAGATGGCTGGTTCCTGTCTTTGTTTTTAGAGTTTCTTGTTAGATACAACATAATTGGATGCATTGCACTGCAGGAGTCTGGTCGTGTTGCTTCCAAAGTTGGAGCTAAAGCACTGGTCTTTGAATAATATGCTTTGGGATTAAGGGCAGTCTGAAAAACTGGGCTCAGGTATTAATCTCTGGGTCAGGAGACTGCTGCTTATGGAATGTGAGGACTCCTAATGCCCTGAGGATGGAACCTCCTGTTGGGCTGTTGGAGATGCTGCTTTACCTGGGTCTCATGGATATTTTTATTAAGTCTGACTGTTCAGCAGGTAAAGAAGAAACCTGTGCTAACATGGCCCTTACTTTATCAATGTCTAGTAGGGAATTATGACTTCTAATCTTTCTGGTTAGAGAGAGCCTTGCAGTGAAATCCTTCCCACAGAAGTAACCCCAAGCTAGCTTGGCAAAGAAACTCAGAATAATGTCCTTCAAGTTGTCCCAGAAGCTTAAGTCATTCCCAGCTGGCTGGGATTGATTTAGCAAGGCTGATCCAGCTCTTCTTCATCTGATGCATGTGATAACTACAGATCACGGATTGGAAGCTGCTCTTTAATTGCTGCATCATCTCTTAAGGCAGTGATTTTGTAGAATCCACCTGCTGGTGGAATGAAATTTCCCCAATCCCATCAAATAACTTGTCTGTAAAACACATTTGCAAAATATTTTGTGGTGTCATTTTAATGGGACACCAGTCAGCAGATCCTGAGAGTCTGGGCGGCCGGATTCTGTTCAGAGCTCTGCCAGTAACTCCTTACTCTGGCAGAGCTCCTCATGTTTATTCGACTACAGAACACCTGGTTCAATCCCAGTATGATGGAGATTGGTCCTTGAAAAGCCCACCCTTGTTTTTAAATAGTATAATGAAAAGAGAAATTATTGCTGTTCTCTTTTAGCTCCAAGTGCTCCAATAAACTGGCGCCGAGGAAAACTGCTGGGCCAGGGTGCCTTTGGGCGCGTGTATCTGTGCTACGACGTGGACACGGGCAGAGAACTTGCAGCTAAGCAGGTCCAGTTTGATCCAGAGAGCCCTGAAACAAGCAAGGTAATTCTCACCTCAGCTTCTAAAATCCTGTAAGATCCTGTACAATGTCTCTCTCTGTCTGTCCTTTGAAAGCTGGCATCTTATTTAGTTCATACTAAAGTTTCAATCATGTGGAGAAGAATAGGAGTCATTTAAAAATTACTTTTCTGTGTTATTGACTTCAGCCTGAAACTAAAATCCATTTTCTGGCTTCATTCTTGGCTCTCCCTTCTCAGCTTTTTGGTTTGTTGCCAGGTTACTTGAGGAATACTAGACTGCCCTGTGTTCCTGGTTAGACATAGATGTGAATGAAACTAAACCCAGCAAGAGTAGGGTGGTTTTTTTTTTCTTTTTTGAACAAAAAAAGCTGCTTGCACATGCAAAACCCATTTCTGGGTTTAAATGGTACGCCCTGTATCAAGTGCATTAATTACTAGTTTTCACTTCTGAATTCTCTGTGTCTTTAAAACAAATTGAGTTGTGGGATGTAAATTAATCAAGAAGAGTGATGTGACAACACTTTAGAGACAGTGGAGATGGGACAGGCACCTTTAAATTATGGGACAGCACTCAACTCCCTGCACAGGAGATAGAGCTGGAATGGCTTTTGGGTTCTTTGCTAGTGTTTTAACAATATACCAGTTTCCCAATACTGAACAAATACACTTTGAGCTAGAATAACTGATCCATGAAGATTTAATTATTCTGATTTTACATGGGATATTGGTGCCAAGATACGTCCTAAATTGGGAAGTTCTACCATGTCTCTGTTGTAAATCAGACAGTAATGTAATCAGACAGTTCCTCCTCTGAGCCATGGAGGAACAGGCTGGAATATATTTTGAAGGCACTAAAACTCCAAACCTTAAACTATTATTTGGCCTGATTAAGCAGCTTCCTCTGGTTCCATGTGTCCCTACAACATCCAGGTTCTTGCTCTAAGGTGCTACATCCTCTCCCAGAGTAAGAGAGCTGAACCTGACACCTTCCCATGGCAGGGCTGGAAAGAGTTAAATGGGACTGATTTGGGAGAAAACATTATTCCTTTTTCCATAAATCTCATGCCTTTGATGTTCCTCCTGTTCAATCCCTGGATTCAGCAAGAACCTGATACTTTTTCTGAGCAACAAACATCTGTGATTCCGTCTGAAGTTGGATAACCTCTTTGCCTTTGCACTGTGATACCCTGTTGTCTGTGGTAAGAGCAAAGCAAAGGATCGGTTTCATGTGCAGAGCTGCAGATTCTTTGAAGTAAATAGAAGAGGAAGCTGTTTTTAGGGTTGATTCCAGTAAATCATCAGTGTGAATCAGAACAGGACTGGGTGACAGAAGCTTAGCAACTCTCAGCACCTGTTGTTTTGCTCTCCAGTGGGTTGAGGTTCCAGTTCTGTAACTGTATTCAGAGCTGCTTCATAATTAACACTCCCTGCCCTCAGCTTAGTGAGAGAAGTGAGGTTATACCTGTGTTGGTGAAGAATCCTTTCAGCCACCCAGGGTAAAGCCATGCAGCTGACAGAACCAAGGCAAGAAACAAAGTTTTTCTGGTACTAAATCCATGTATGGTACTGCCTATGCTCTATCAAAGCTTCCACACCAACACTTACCTGCAGATAATACAGTAAAAATGAACAGGAAGCCCTGGTAATGTTTGCCTTTTCCAAGAAGCAGATAAACCAATGTCATGGATTACACTTTCCAGTGTAGTAGTGGTCTCATCCTGCCAGTGACATGACAAATTTATTATTTTTTATATTTATTATATATTTCCTGGGGCTGCAATCTTATTTTCTCCTTCAACATCCATAGGAAGTGAGTGCCCTGGAGTGTGAAATTCAGCTGCTGAAGAATCTCCAGCATGAACGTATTGTGCAGTATTACGGCTGCTTAAGGGATCGAGCAGAGAAGACCTTGACCATCTTCATGGAGTACATGCCAGGGGTAAGAGCAGCACAGTCAGGAATCAGAAAGGGAGATGGCTGGGTTTGTTAGTTGGTTTTTTAATTGCTGTGATCCCCCTAACTATGTCATCCACCTCAGACCCTCTTAGGGCTGTGCCTTCTCACGCTGGCTCATAATGCCACCACTTACATTTTATTTATGTCCAAATAACCTCTTGGGTTTTTTTCCTTAAGTGTCTTGTACTTGAAATTATTCTCTTTATTCTATATTCTCTTTAATAGTCACTAAAGCCAGTTCTTTTCTTCAGTCTCAATTTGTTCTACCAAAGTACTTCAAAGGACTTGGGCCAACATATAAATCCTGGTAACTGAATTAGCAGAATCATGGTACAGCAAGTGAGGCTAAAACTGACTCTCCAAAAAGGGAGGCTTTTGACCCAGATCAGTCTGCTGAACTATTTTATTGCTTATCTTCACAACCAGTTGTACCAGCAGACAGAACCTCCTTAAGCTATTTTTGCCCTGAAGCCTGTCCTTGCTGTTCTTAGAAAGGGCTTCTTAGGGCAAGATGCTCAGAGAGCCTCCCAGAAAGGCTTCAGTAGAGGCCAGAGTTCATTGCTGGGCCAGTTGGGTGTGTAACACCCAGGACTTGTGGGAATTGAATGGACACTGCAAGATTTGTGCTTTGTCACTTCTTTGCCAATTCCTTCTGTTTGCTTTTTGCAGGGATCAGTGAAAGACCAGCTGAAGGCGTACGGGGCCCTCACGGAAAACGTCACCCGGAAATACACCCGGCAGATCCTCGAGGGCGTCTCGTACCTTCACAGCAACATGATTGTGCACAGGGACATAAAGGGTGAGAGCAGTGGGCAAGGGGAAAGAACTCTCCCAGCACAAGTGCACTCTATTTGAGAGCAGAAGGGTTTCACGTGGGCATGTACCAGATAACGGCAGCAATGGGGTTCTCGATCTCATTGCAGCTTTGGAGGAAGAATTGGTTTTGGTGTCTAAACCTCAGTTTGTGTCCACATAAAAGCTAAGCTCTAAAGTTTGCTTTTTCCCTGGTGCTTCGTGTTCAGGACCTCTGACCAAGTAAAGTGGAAATTGACTTGTTTATTGTAGGAGTTCAAAGCTGTTTAATTGGCTACATCTGTTACCCAGCTGACCAGAAAGCAATGCTTGCACTCACCAAAGCAGCATCCCAATAAAATCCTCCTCTACACAACTCTGTTCTCTCTCAGCCCTTGGCCTGGGGGCCCTGCTAGGCTGGCTGAGCTGTTTACAGGCACTGTAACAATGCTGGTGCTGACTCAGCTCTCATTTCCCTCCCCCCTTCACTTCCTTGTGTTTTTCCCTGAAGTTTTTCCCATTTACAGCCATTAGCAATTGGCTTGTCTACAGCCTGAATTAAAGAAATGATGTTTAGCAGGTCACCTGAGGCTTAATGGGGAAAGAGCCATACCATGAGCACGGGTATTTGGGGTTGGATATCGTTCTCTAGGCTGCGGATCCAACAGCTGGATTGCATGAAAACAGCTGTCTTCGTTTTTTGTTTCTGTCCAGGTGCCAATATTCTCCGTGACTCTGCTGGGAATGTGAAGCTTGGGGACTTTGGGGCCAGCAAACGGCTGCAGACAATCTGTATGTCTGGGACAGGCATCCGCTCCGTCACGGGCACTCCGTACTGGATGAGCCCGGAGGTGATCAGCGGGGAAGGCTACGGGAGGAAGGCAGACGTGTGGTGAGCCTTTAACTTGCTGTCCATACATCACTTCACAGCTTTCCTGGAGCCAGATAAGACAGACACCTCCTGTCATCTGAATATCCAAATTCACATCTCGTCTGGATGAAGTTTTAGGAGAATCGAAGTCACTGATTTGAACTCAAGACATGATCTTCTGCAGGCTGTGTTTTGCAGTGTTAACACCCAACTACTCATTTGGTTTTTCAGGAGCAGTTTCAGTTTTTCAGGAACAGTTTCTACTCATTCCTCCCTCACACTGATAGCTGTTCTTTTGCTTTCTGGCTGGTGCAATGTTTTCATCCTTCTTATGCTGTCAAGCACTTGGTGGAATTCTTGGGGGTGTCCTGTGCAGGGCCAGGAATTGGGATGATGATCCTTGTGGGTCTCTTCCAGCTTAGGATATTCTGTGATTCTATGATATCCCTTAGAAGGTTGTTTAGGGAGAGCCCATTCATTTAGTTATAAAATGAGAGTCATGCTTAAAATGTACTGGAAATTAATAGAATTTTAGCCTTAAAGGAAAGATGCCCAAACGTGGAATAATAGAAAAGATCCAGGTCAGATCAGAGATGATCTGCATGAATGGAAACTGTAGCTGTGCTATTATTGGCATAGCTAAGGAACAGCCTCTATCAAAAGAGCAAAATGGTCCTGTGCCAAAATACTAATTTTGGAGGCCTTAAAAAGGTGAGATTATAAAACTTAAGTAAACGACAGGGACAAAAGGTCTGGTTGTGCCTCCACAGTACAGCAGGGCCTGTCTCCTGTACAAGCAGCGAGTGGAAACGCAGCTGAAACGTGTCTCGTCTGCAAAGAGTTAAGTCCTGCAGACTCCCAGTTGGGATGCTTGGGGAGAGAGTGAAGCATGTGCCCTTCCCCCTGGGTTGGTGCAGTTGTGGATTTCCTCTTGGTGCTGACATTGGTCCATTCCCATCAAAGAGTCACTGCCGTTGGCCAGGCTCCAGTTCCTACAATCCCAATCATTATTTCGAGGGGTCAGAATTTTCCAGTGCGGCACTGGTCCCAGGGTGTATGTGTATGGCCCAGAGGCTCAGAAACGTAACAAATCCATCCACCTGGCTCTGTGCCACTGCTGCAGGCCCCTCTCCAGTTTTCTTTTTCCTAAATAGCAGAATATGTGAGCTATTTGTTATTGCTGGAGTGACTTGACATGAAAAACATTCCTGCTGTTTGCTGAATATCTTAAAGAAACCGGATCTGCTTAAACGGTATAAATCAGTCTAAACAATAATATATCCCTGCTTGCTTTTGAGCAAACCCCCAGCACTTCAGCACACATGGTTTGCATTTTCTGTACTCTCTTCTAGTAAGTCTGAAATGGCTGGAAAACTGTAAAATTTTCACGTTGGATTTTAAACCTTGTCGAGAAGTCAGTTCTTGAATATTCACTGCATTTAATTCCTTTCCTTCCTTGTCTTGGCAATTGATGCGAGTCTGCCTCTCAACGTGTCTCTTCCTTGCTTTTCACCTCAAAAGAAGGTTTAGTTTTAAGGTAGAGGAGGCAGTTTTGCCTTTTTAATGAAAGATGTGATAAAAACACGGGATTGGGTATTAAAAATTCACTAATGGCTTTTACTTAATCTGTGGCCTGGAGGAAGCAATTAATCCTTTTTGAATAAACCCCAATCAGTGCAGTGCTACAGAAACCATCTTCCCTGGGAAGGTGTTGGAGTCACGTCACCTCAGAAAGGTGGCTCAGCCATGTCCCCCGAATCACGTCCTTGCCCTGAGGTAGCCTGCAGAGCCCCATTAACTTTACAAGGAATTTTTCCTTAAGGTAATGATGCATCTGTCCCACAGGGATTTAACTTACTGCCTTCCCAGTTTGGAACTGTTACAACTTTAATTATTTTTTGACTGATGCTTGGTTTCTTGTGGAGTGGAGATATTATTAGGTTGGTTTTTTTCCCAACGTGGGCATTTCGAGGCTGTGACTGAAAAGGGATTTTGCTGAAATGGCTTTGTGGGGTCAACAAGCTCTGATTCACTGAACCTTAAGTGTTAAAAAGTCTGTTTTCTACCTTGCAACTCAGCAAGTTGAGCCTCTGAGCAGCCTGGGATAGTGGAAGGTGTCCCTGCCCATGGCAGGGGGCTGGAACAGGATGGGCTTTAAGGTCCCTTCCAACCCAAACCATCCTGTGATTCTCTAAGTGCCTTTGAGTTACAACAGTAGCAGCAGCACCTGGAGTACCACCGAGGTCAAACATTGCCTTCAGGGACATTCCCACGGGCACCTCTTGTCCCCTGTTAACACAAATGTTTCCTGAGAGGAGAATTTGAGCCAAGGGGAGCAGGACATACAGCACTTTCCAGGCAGTGGGACCAGCCCCCCTGGCTCAGCACTTCCCTGCTCTCCTGGAAGGAAAAGCAGCTGTTGGCAGCTCTGGCTCCAAGTCGGGGCACGTGCGGGGTTTGCCGAGCACAACCCCCCCAGGAGCTGTTTCCAGAGCTGGACCTCGCTGTGGGCTGCTGGGGAGCTCTCCCTGAGCACGGGACATTATTGGGTGAATTCTCATTTGGTTTTTCCTGTCTGCTTTCCCAGGAGCCTCGGCTGCACCGTGGTGGAAATGCTGACAGAGAAGCCCCCCTGGGCCGAGTACGAAGCCATGGCAGCGATCTTCAAAATCGCCACGCAGCCCACCAACCCCCAGCTCCCCTCCCACATATCAGAACATTGCCGGGACTTCCTAAAGCAGATCTTTGTGGAAGCCAGGCACAGACCCTCTGCTGAAGAGCTGCTCAGACACCAGTTTGCACAGCTCCAGTACTGAATTACCTCCCTTGCTCGCAGCTCCTGCTGGGCTTTCCGTGCCCTGTCTGGTCTAGTTGCCACTGCCCGTTGTGGTGCTGCATCTTCAAAATGCCAGCTCAGCTAGACCTAGTCCTTTGGGGAAGTTCTGCCAAGGAACTTAGGGTCTGCTCTTGTGCCTGATTCCTTCGTTTGCTGGACTGATGTTCATCCTGCCGACAGCTGTCCAAGCAGAGCTGCATTGTTGCCCCAAGTTACCTGGATGTGACGTTGCAGCTGGCTGCGTGTTTTCTGCAGGCCCAGGAATGGGAATCTAACAAGTGTCTCACTGGTTGAACATAGGAGAAAATCTGAACCCAAGTGGGAACTGGAAGAGCTCCACTCTTCAGCAAAACAGAAACAGAAACATGCACCAGCCTCCAGACCGGCTCTGTCTGTGGGAGTCCCTGGTTTTCCCCTGCTGGGGCTCCAGAGGCATCTCCAGTACCTGAATCCAGCAAAAAGCCATGTGTCATGGAGCATGCACTCGCTATAGTATGGTATATTTTTCTTCTTGAGTATTCAGCATCTGAAGGTGTTCAGAAAATATTGATTCAAAAGTATGTGAATAGTGTTATTTTATAATGAACCCGTGGATTTGGGGCTGGGGGTGAGGGAGGTCTTTCCAGCTAAATGTCAGGATAATTAGACAAGTTTCAGGAGAACGCAATCACTCCAGGGCCTGAGGGAAGGGCTCTCCCACTGATGTTGGAAAATCCAGAGCTAATTTCCAAGCTTTGATCTGTCCTAGCATTAAGACAGTGTCAGTTAGTTTGTGTTGTACCAAACAAATCTGTGCTCCTTCTTCCTCTCTCTGGGGCTGCTGGGTCCGAACAAAACCCCTCTGGAAGGGAATTCTGCAGAATTCAGCTTCCTCCTGCATCTCTTTGGCTGGTAACTTTTTACCATCCTTTTAACCAAAGATAGTCCATCTGCTGCCCAGGAATTTACTTCAGAGTTTCTTTGAGCACATGGCCGAATGGAAAATTTAGGGTTTCTTGGGGAGAATTACCTGGACACTCGTTCTTGTTGTGCACAGGAAGCTGGAATCAAGCTCAGCCCTTCGCTGTGTGTTGGTTTCACAGGTGTGCAAGTGGTCATTTAAGAGTTCCATAAAAATGTTATCGTCTAACTTAAATGAGTTTTGTAGGAGTCAAGTCAAACAGGGAACCAGAGAAAACATTTTAAATGGTAGCAAATACCTTAAATTACCTGGAGATCCCCATGCAGGTACCAGGAAAATGTATCCAAGCGATTGTGCACTTCAAAGATACCACAGGTCAGAGAACTGAGGTCCTGATGGCCTCAAATCCTCTACGCTGATTCGGGCACTAATAATCTTTATTTCACTCATGAAAGACCAGCAGTTTTTAAGTGCTGGGGATTCATGGAGTGATTATAAGTTATCTCTGAGAAATGAAACTAAGAAAAGCAAATGTTAATTAACTAAAATATTGCTTTATAGGGCAACACTGAAGGTGTTCTACTCTTGTATTGGAAACCATATTAAGGTTCCACACACCTCCACTATTCTCCCCCATAAAAATTTGAAAATTGCTTCATAATGCAGTAAAATTAAGTTTTTAAGTGAATGCTAAAAGCAGGATAAGGCAAGTTTTAATGAAACCAAGCTCCTTGAACACATGAAAAATACTGTGTTGAATTAAAAGAGGAAAAAAAAGAACCCTAAAAGCCCTAACCAATGAAAAGTCCTGAAAAGCTTTGACAATATGAAGTGTTTTTTCTGTGCCAAACCCAGAGCAAAGTGTAACCAGTAAAAGCTGGTGTTGGTTTCCTTTCCAGGCTCCCTGCACTACTCCAAGGATGCACTGTCCCAGTTGTGGGCACTTAGGGGATCCCTTTTATGAAAACCCTTGTTCCATAATTTATTTAATTCTAGTGAGAGCACTTCTATTGATCTTTTCCCCACCAGGAACTCGACTCCAGATTGTCCAGACCCTTGGCCTGACTTCTGGCCTGCACTTCACTGTTGCCATGAGGGGAAGCGAGGGTGTGACGCTCCCGCTCAGTTAGGGGCTTTCCACACCACTTTGCTTTGGGTTGGAATGTGGGATCATCCCTGGAGACCGGATGACAAAAGTAGGGGGGTCAGCACTGCTGGGGGCCCAGTTCTTCAAGCCTTGCAACCTAAATATACCAAAGATTGGAGTCTTCATCCACTACCCATCACTTGCAGGGGTCAGGAGCACGGTGACGCCTGTGGGGGTTTCCCTCTATCCTTGGCTTGTCCTCACCAAATCCGGACCTTCTCCCGTGGTCTTTCTCTTGCTGTCCCACACGCTGTGATCTGGGAGAGAATAGGGCACGAGGAAACGCCATAACTTCTAATGTGTCAAAGCAACTCAATCCTCAGGACCTTGTGGCTTTTACCTCACCTGCACCACGGGAGGCGGTTCCAGAGCAGAGCAAGAGCACCCAGGACTGATGGGCTCGGTCCTGTCCCCGGAGCCCCCGGCCCTTCCCTGTGCTGGATGTGCCTCCTCTGCGCAAGCCCCTGCATTCCAGCCTGTAATGGGAGTAAATAACAGCTGTACAGTGACAGAGAACACGGGGCCAGCTTGGACTGGCGTGTCCAGCAGCTGCCCCAGCACCACGCGTTCGGCACAGGAACAAGCCAAAGCATTACCTGTATGTTTGGAGATGCACTTTTATGAATGTAGTTTATATCGCTCTTTTTTAGCTCTTTTTACATCATGTAAACGGTGATGCCTCATACTTTTTTTTGGTTTTTTATTTATATCATAAAAGATCATATTTGGTGATTTTTATATATATCGACTGTTACGGGGTGGGGGGAGGTGGGGAAATAAATTTGACGCCTTTATGAATTTAAAAAGGAAAAAAAGCAGCTGGTTTTGCAGAGAATTTGCTGATGGTTTATAATGAGTAGAGCCAAGCCAAAATGCCTCTTTGTTTCCTCACAGCCCTCTTGATCATGGAAAAGGAAGATCTGGATTCCTGAGTCCACTGCTCCGATGAATAACTTGGGGCTGACATTGATACCATGGGCTTTTAACAGCCCTGGCAGCAAAAGTTTCAAGTGGACAGAAATGTAATTATACCTCAGAATTGAATTATGTCTGGCCTCTTTATCCTGGCAGACTAGGAAAAAACTGGGAATAAACTCATTTAGGGGAGAGTGGAGGAGGAGTGCCAGGCTGACAATAAGCTATTGTGTCAATTCCAAATGTCATGTTGGGTTTCCTGCTGTTCCTTCCAGTGAGGGATATATAGAGAATATTGAGTATTGGGATCCCTGATGGAAGGTGCTGCAGAAATGGAGAGTATTCTGTTTGACAAAGAATTTCTTACCAGAGTCCCAGTATCCTGAAACAGTTAAAACTAATCAGAAAAATGTCCAAGATTCCCATTGGAGAGGAACTTGGGGGAATTTGGTTGTCCCTGAGGTAGTTAGGAAACAAAGTAGTGACATTTTGGTTTTGGTGTGACGATTCTGTGCATTCCAGGTTATTTGCTTGTTCTCCAGAAAATCCCATCTCTGCCCATTCTAGTGGTAGTTTAGGTTGCATCAGTTGGGATGGGTTTTTTGGGGTGGGTTGTTTTTTTGTCTAATTTGGAATAATATTCCAAAGGACTTGAAGCTGCTCCAAAGAGTTCCCATTGCCACCAGTTACCAACATAGACTGACCGAGGGGGAAAAGGTGGGTGTGCCAGGAGCAGTTCAAAAAGGAAGAAAAGGATTTTGCTATCACCATAAATGATGCAAAGCAGGGAGAAAGGGCTTTAACCCGGATTGTGCAGAAGACCTTGACCCAGTAGTCTCTATTTACCGACCGGGGGCTTGCAGTGCAAAGCCAGGCCAATGTATCATTTTATTTACAATAAAATTATCATTTATATGAAAGCCTGTTTTGGTGGTTGTCCTTTTAAAAAGCAAAAATTTGAAGAAGGAAAGCCTCTGGATTTCAGACAAGTGGAAGATACCATGAGCTCCCTTCCAGAAATGGAGCTTCCCAGCTGAACTGGAGGAATCTGGATGGCCTTGAATTGACTGTAGCAGTAATTGGGGGCAGAACAAGCTTTGCTGTCCCTGAATAGGGCAAGAGAATGGGTAACCACATTTCCAGATACTTTCAGGCTTTATTTTTTTCCCAGCTTGCTGTGTTAGGAACAGACAGAAATAGTGCTGCTATAAAATTCATCTGTTCTTGCTGGAAGGCTGATTTTTTCCTGTTCATGCAGCTTCTCTCTTCGGTGTCACTGGGTGCCACTCTGTCCCTCGAGGAGCTGGCCTCCCCAGCCCTCACCACAAGCAGCCTCCAGTTGCCTTTTCCCAGGATGTAGCTGCTGTCAGTGAAACACTGAAATATTTGTCAATGTAAAATGTGAACGGATCAGAAGAGGGGGGTTGACCACTGATACAATAGAAACCCTGCACATGAACCAAGCACGTGTGTGATTCCTGGGGCTGTGCTAGCAGATGAGAACCATCAAGTGCAGTTGTCTCAGAAAAAAAAGGTCTTGTGGAACGAGAATAAAGCACCTCCTGCTGCTTCCTGACACCCCCTTGTGTGTTAGAACCTACAGATCCTGCCCTTGCCAAAGGAGGAACTTGTGAACTCTCTGTTACCTTCACTTTGAGAAGGTTCTTCCCAAAGCTGATGCCTTTCTTCTCCTTTCCCCTCAGTGTGTTCAGTGGGATATTTGCTTGAGATTCACATCTTGGCCTTGTCTGACGGTCACCTGGACTCCCCTCCTGGTCACCTTTCTCAAAAGAAAGTGGCTCCATAGTAATTCTGCTTTCCATAAACACAGAGTGTGTATTCCTGACTGGAATCTTCCCCACAGAATATCCTGAGCTGCAAGGGACCCACAGGGAACATCCAGTCCAGTTCCCAGCCCTGCACAGGACACTGCAAGAATCCCACCTGTAGTGTGGTGGTTGAGCAGGGGCTGGGAGAAGAAAATATTTGGAGCCTTCAAGGTAGAAATTATCAGCCTCAAAACACTGACTAAACCACAAAAGAAATGCAGCAAAAACCCTCAATTGTCTTTTTATTTCTGGTAATTCGTGTTACGTGTGTTTTATGGCCCCGGGGAAGGGGACTTAAAGTACATTTCCTCTCTAAGTCCACTTCTGAAGCAAATAAAATATGAAAATCTCTGCAGAGGTTGGCTGTACTGCTGTGGCTCTTTCTTTTGGGCTAGTAAAGTGTGAACCAGGAGTAGTGTCCTCTGGATTTAATACTGCTCAGGTGTGGATTTATTGCTTCTATCCAGGAAATGCTGGCGCAATCCACTCTCATGTCACAGGTTCTGCAGCTGAGCTCTGCCTGGTGCTCTGTATCTCATCCAGAACTGGACATCTGGATGGTATGGATGTATATAGATTTATATGGATTCATATTGATTTTTCTTTTTCCCCAAACAGCTTTTATTACATGACTGTGCTGGCTTGGATTCTTATGCTCTGGAGAATGTCCCTCCCTGAGCTGAAGGGCAGGTTGGTGCTGGGAGCCCCGTGCTCGTGTGGAAGCACAAAAGGAAGTTGTGGGGGGTGTGATAAAAATAAAGGTTGTTGATCACCAGTCGTTTGTTTCTTGGGTGGCGAGAGCAGCTCTGCCCTCGGAGAGGAGGAATTGCAGGTGGCTCTGGGCCGTTTCTGTGCTCTGCTCCAAGTCATGGATTGTTCTCGTGCTGTCACTGCAGCTGCTGCCCTCGAGCTCTCGCTGCATCCACCTGGAACCCCGGGAGCTGTGGCATCCCCGGCTTTGGCTGCAGCTTCTGCTGCTTCTCTGGCTCCTCTCCTGGGAATATCCTCCCGTGGAGCTGCTGGTGTACTGCTTCCACTGTGCCCCCAACAAGGACCCGAAATAATTCATCACAACCAAATGCAAGCTCTGCAGCATCCTCGAGAGGGTTGCAGGCAGAACTGATCTCCCAGCTCCTGCTTCTCTTGCCAGATGCTGCAGGATTCTCTGACACCTTCTGTCCCCGTATCTCTTGGCTTGTTCAGCTGGAGCAGACTGAGGTCAGACCTCACCAGGGGCCGCAGCTCCTCCCAAGGGGCAGCTCCAATCTCTGCTCTCGTGACCAGGGACAGGACCCAGGGAATGATGGGTGGAGAATGGCCTTTAGATAAAATCTCAAATTTCAGTTTGGAGGAGGGAAGGAAAGATACGACATCATTATTTTTCTAATTTAATGTTCTCTTTCTAACTGAAAACCCAGCCTTTAAAACCTGGGGGTTTCACGCTTCCCTACCCCAAAATCATCTGGTATTGTTAAAATGCTGCTCGTCTCGCTGTGCAGCAGCCTGGGAGCTGAGGGAATCGGGAAGTGAGGCCAGCGAGAGGCAGGAAGCGGAACCAAGGGCTCCGCTTTCATTTTCTGAGCCTGAGGAAGGAAGGGGCCGGGGAAGGGGCCCCAAGCCTGGAGCATCACGAGCCCCTCAGCAGGGCTGCTCAGGGGTGGCTTTTTTTGGGGTGTAAATCTGCCACCTGCGTGTTGGTGTGTGAGGGGGGTTGGCAGCACCTGCGTGGTGGGGACACTCAAAGCTCTTGGTGAGGCTGAACCCCCCGGGAGCCTTGCCAGGGTCTGTGTGCACAGTCCCTGGTGGTGGCTGTGTCCCCAGGCCATGCCCGCCCAGGAACCCCTTTAAAAGCCCTTCAGTAAAAAAGAGAAATAACTTGGCCAACATCAGGCTCCTCTGGTCATCCAGCAGGTGCTGTCCCCAAAATCAGATGTCACTGTGACCGTGAGACATCTCCACTGTGGAGCTGCTGCCTGGCTGTGGGTGCACACCCTGAGCCCCAGAAGGGCTGTGCTGAGCAGGGGGAGCACCACAGAGACCAGGGTTAATAGCACATCTCTATTTGTGCCATCTCTTCCTCCTCTGGACTACCCATCCCCATCTTTCTCCCTCTTCCATCCTTATCTCCTGTTTCCATGGCTGTGTCTGGGTTCTCCCAGACAGGACGTGCTCAGCAGAGCTGATGGTATCAGTCAGGGATGGAACAGGGGCTCTTGCTGTTGATATCACAGGCTGTTGCTCTGTGTAGGGGCCCTGAAAAGCCCAATTCCTGTAGAGTTTGAAAGACATGGGGTTCCTGAGCACAGTTTGCAAAGCGTGTGTGGAGGAAAGAGGTAAGTAATTAAAACCAGGCTCACCCACTTTCCCTGGTTTTCCTGCATTTGTCTCTCCAGCCTGGCAGGGCTTGCTGGGCTCATTAATTTATATGGACTGTGCAGTCCAAACCAGGGGATTGGATATGGGGTGGACCCAAGCCAGACCGGCCAGCCCAGCGCTGATGCCCATCCTGCCCCGGCAGAGTCACTGAGGCAGGGACAGGGCACGATGGCCACTGATGTGGAGGGGAGAGAGGGAGATGTATCAGGGCAAAGGGGTAGATCTAATCCTGGGGGATCCACAGGCTGGTGGATTCCCTTTGAGGGTGGTCTGGGCTCCATTTGGAAGCTGGCGGAAGGTTCCAGCTGGGCCGTGCAGCTCACAGGGCAACACTGATGTGGAATTTGAAATCCTGGTTTGGTTCCCAAAAACTTGGGGGCCCCAGGGGGGCTTCTGGTCAGGGGCCTGCACCCTGGTCACCTCTGCCCAGTCCTCATGGCCTGCAGGACCCCTCTGAGCACTCTCCAAAGAGGGGTGGGCTGCCTCTTTCCCCTCCCTCCACCCCCTTCCCTCCCAGCCTCACTCGTAACATTACACACAGGTATCCAGGAACACTTCCTTGATCCTGCATGGACAGAGGCTCTTCCCGCAGGACCTGGGCAGTGAGAGGCAGAGCTGACCACTGGTCCCACCTCCCCAGGCCCCTGGGAACACAGGACAAGACAGGGAAGGCTCGGAAACCTTGTATTACAAAAATAAAGGAGCGCATGTGTCACGCGCGAAGCTGCCGCGAGGCTCCGGCGCAGAACGTACCAGTCGAAGGCAAATATAAAAAAGAGACACTGTTAAACAGTGGCAGGGCAACATCCTTAAGGCTGAACCATCCCAGCTGAACTGAGCTGATGTAAACCAAGGACCCTCCTTATCCAGAGCCCCCGCAATGCAGGGTTGGTGTGGTGGGAGCTGGGAGCTCTGCTGTGACTCACAAGCTGGTTAAGCCCCCAGCTCATCTCCTTTTCCATGGTGACAGGCCTGAAATGGATCAACAGGGCTGGGGGTCCCATGGGGGGCAACTGCTTCTGCTCTGATCTCACTGGGGAGAGGGGTCTGCAGAAAGAGGGCTTCAGGTCTGGGGGCTGCACCCTGGTCACCTCTGCCCTGTCCTTACGGCCTGCAGGACCCCTCTGAGCACCTCCAGAGGGGTGGGCTACCCCCTCCCCTCCCCTCCCACAGGTCCTGCTTTACATCAGCTCAGTTAGCGCCCGGCTCAGCTGCTCTGGCTCTGCTGGGCTCCAGGAGGGGGGGCTGGCCCCGCTCACGCCGACTTGGTCCCGCTCTCCACCTCCTTGTGCACCCACAGCTCCTTGTGCTGCTTGCGCCCGAAGCCTTCGTCGTAGTTGCCTTTACTCTTGAAGAGCTGCTGGAAGTGGGGCTTGCAGTAGAATTCCCCGTGGAGCGCGGCGTAGCTGCCCAGGCTGGGGAGGGAGGGCAGGGTTAGCCGGGCACGGAGACTTGGCTGCAGCCTGGGGGAACTGTGGGGGGACAGCGGAGGAGGGAACGTGCGGGAGGGGACCCTTAGGGCCAGCAGCTCCCTCCCACCAGCAGCGGCTGTTGGGGGCTGCTGTGAGGAGAGATGGGGAGGTCCCCGGGGAGCTCAGCCTCGGCTCTGTGCCCTCTAGGAGGAGGCTCTGGCTCAGGTCCCTGTTCCCCTGGGGCTGCTCTCAGGGGGAAGCATCTCTCCTTCCATCCCAGGTGGGATTTAGCTGAGACTTGGGCCCAGGTGTGCAGATAACCCTTTGTTTTGTTGCGATGGGCAGGCTGGGGGTCTCTGGCTACTGGCCAAGCGAGGGGCTGTGATGGGGGCTGGGTGCTCTATTTGGGAGGGTCTCGGCAGAGCTGCAGTGACACCTGTCCCAGCACGGCCTCCAGCCTGGCTCACCTGAGCTTGGTGTGGCAGTGCTTGCAGCAGAAGCAGGAGTTGTGGAAGACAAATTTGTCGGCCACCAGCCGCTCCATGGGATACACGGTTTTCTGGCAGGCAGTGCACATCTCCTTCACCTGTGCCTTCAGGCTGAAGGACTGGCCAAGGGCAGAGCAAAGGGAGACAGAGGATGAGGAAGGAGTTTGGGACACCCTGGATCCTTCCACTGCCCTCTTCCCTGCCCTCCATTCAGTGGAGCACTGGGGAGCAGGAAGCAGCCCCATCTCCCTCCCCCTCCCTGGGCCACTCCACTGATGCTGGGCTGGATTGGAGCTTGGCCCTTGGGCTTTTGGCCCTTCCACCCTTGCCATGCATCAGCAGGATGAGGCCCTGGCACAGGGTGCCCAGAGAAGCTGTGGCTGCCCCATCCCTGGAAGTGTCCCAGGCCAGGTTGGACGGGGCTTGGAGCACCCTGGGACAGTGGAAGGTGTCCCTGTGCATGGCAGGGAGTTGGAACAAGATGATCTTTAATGTCCCTTCCAACCCAAACTGGTCTGTGACTCCATGATTTTACTGTTATCACTTTCCCTCCAGTCCTTGGGCTAACTCAGTATCAAATTCTAGGTAGATTGGGCTATTTCAGCAATGCATTGAGCTGACTGGTAAAAACTGCATAAAGCTCCCTCTGTTGCCAACACATTTATGCAAAATTGAGCAATATTAAATAATTATATTCTGCATTCTTGTAAAACCAATACCATTCTTAGTTTTTCTGTAAAAAAAATTTTAATCTTAACCTTAAAATACACACCTTAAATGTGTGTTTTAACTGAATGTACACATGGCGTGTTATGTATTTTTAATACCTAAAATGATGAATACATGTATATATACATGTACGTATATATTTATATTGCAAGATAATAATAGATAGTAGATGCATACCAGGATTCTGCTGCCTTTGGTGTACAGATCGTGGAATAGTGAAGCTGTCTCTTTCTTTCTTCCTGCTGCCACAATCCTTTTGGTCACCGTCACCCCCCTGCAGTCCAGTGATCTAAAAAACAAGGACTGGCAGTGACAAAGCATCAGAGGGAAGCTAAAATCCGCATGGCATGTGACATAGAGAAAAGGTCACATTGCCCTGCATCAGCCTTCTCTTAAGTCAAGTTAATTAATGGTTCTTTTTTTTTCTAATTCAACTGGATGGGCCTCCAGGCAAAGAGCTATTTGTAATGGGACCATGCTCTGGAGTCATCCAGCCTGGTGCTGGCTGTGCCCCTACACATCCCCATGTCTTCAGGCCAGGAGGCATCAGCTCAACACTCCACTCACTTTTCAGGTGTGTTTATTGCTCCCAAGTTACCTGACAAAGGGTAATAATGAGCCTGATCTAGGTGACTTGCCATTGAAAATCCAAACTCTGGCATGAGCACAGTGGAGCAAAGCAGACAGGACATGCAAAGAAAGTCTCAAATGAGAAGTCACAATGATTTCAGCTTTCTCTCTTGTGAACATGCAATGGATTCCTGTTCACAAAAGAAAAAGAATCACCTCAAAAGAGAAAGAGAGATTGAAGCAAAGAGACAAAATATGTCCCTGGTCCTTGCTGAGGGCATGTCTCTGACTGAGCAGCAGTGTGTGCCTCTTTACTCAGCTCTGCCTCCATCTTGGCTGGGATGTGGTTCATGATATGGTTTACTGGGCATGGTGGTGTTTGGTTGAGGGTTGGACTTGATGATCTTGGAGGTCTTTTCCAACCTGAACAGTTCTATGATTCTGTGAGTCTGATTCTATGATTCTATGATTCAACAGTTCTATGATTCTATGCGTCTATGATGTGTTCGTGTCCTTTTCCCTGTGTGCTGTGCACAGATGCTCTTGGCTGAGGTGATGTCCATGACACTGGCCCTGGTTGGGGTTCTCCTGAGGGGCCTGACCTCACGGTCCCATTGTCCTACTCTCTGTGGGTATATTTACACACAGCCTCAGCCTGTGCTTCTGACTCCTCCTGGCACTGATGGAGTCTGCTGTGGATCAGCCCTGTGTGTCTCTGAATCTGTGCTCAGAGCAAATGTTTCTTTGCACACCACGCCATATGGTTAAATATACAGCCAGAGGTTTTACTGAGATTCACAGTTCTCATCCGAGGCAAGGGCACACAACAGACTGTTCTCTCCAAAAACCACTGGCGGTAGAGTCCTGGTGGTGTAGCCACTACTCACCTATTCTGACTCTTTCTCTTGCATTTTCTCGGTGTGTCTGTAAGAGGATTTACACAGCTTGTTTGTGATTGTGAGGCTTTAGGGACACGTTTTTCATCCAGTGTTTGCCAGAGCATCTGGATTAGAGGGATGCCCACGTGTGGTGAGCTGACTTGGTGGCACCACCAAGCATCAGACTACTTCCCACAGTTAAATGTGGCCAGAAACTCATGGAACTCATAGATTAGGACTGACTGTTGAAGACCAGAGTTCAGTCCAGCTGCATCAACCTGAAGAGACACAAGCCAAGTAGAGACAGGAAATTATTCCCAGGTTTGCTCCTGAGGTGACTCCAGTCCTCCCAAGCTCATCCTCCCTGTATTAATTAAGGTTGCAGTGGGCAGGCAGGTTTTTCCTCAGCTGTTGTCAATCTATTGCCTATTTCCAGCAGGGAAATAACAGCCAGGAGGTGATTAACTTGTCCCTTCCTTCTCTTCCACTCAAGTTCGAAGCCTGCTCTTGCAATAAACAGAAGGCACACACCAACAACTTGGTTTCCTGCCCCATTAAGAGTAGTTTGAATAATAACCAGAAATGGGTTTTTTTCACTTTAAAAATTTTTCTAGTACAAGAAAATGTCAGTGTTCCAGTGAAAGGTGTCCCTGCCCATAGCAGGGGGCTGGAACTAGACAATATTTAAAGGTCCCTTCAACCCAAACCATTGTGTGACTCTGAAATTCCAAAGCGTGATGATGTTCGGCAACCTTCAACAACGCCAAAAGAAGGCCAAATATTTCACACAACATCTGCTTGGTCTTTTCCTCTGAGTGTGAACTCTTCTCTCAAACAGGCCCAGAAATTATCTGGGCTGCAGGTTTCCCTGTTCATTTCCTTAGGTTTGGGATATCTCTTTGACTGATGTGGCCTGTGCCCTCTGTTAAGTTTGCAGGTAAATTTGTGGGCACAGAAGCACTCTGCAGGGGCAGAAGTTCAGGTGGACAAGGGTGATGCCCATGCTAAGATAAATAAAATCACACAGAGATGCAATCCACTGCTCTGCAAAAATGTTTACCATGGGCCCTGGCATGCTTTTGTCCTGGGCCAAGTAATACTCTCCCAAACAATTCTTGGGTTCTTGGGTGCAGTTTGGGAGTTTGCGTGTGCCAAGGAACGTTCCCAGCTGGTCTGGTGGATGAATCCATCCTGTTTTTAAAGCTGAGATAGTTTAAAAGATGAATGCAACCAGATCATGTCAGTTGGCCTCCGTGTCTGGGAATACTCCTGGGCACTTTTAATTTACTAGTGAAGATGTAGACAGAACATCTCTTCAGGACTATCCATTATTTAAATATCTGTGTTGAAGCTGATTTTTTTTTTTGCACTAGTCTGATTGTATCCCACTGCTTCTGGTTTTAAAGATCTTATTTTTCCCTTTTGGCTGCTGTAACTAATCTGGGACGTGATCTGCTGTCTTCATAAATCTGTATTGTGTGGGTTTACTTGGTCTTCAAAATGCTCAGGTTCCAAGACCTGCTGTTTCCTTTTCATTTTCCACCTCTGATGTGATTAAGCAACTCTGACTATAGTGAATTAAAAGGCATCCTTTCTCTTTTCCAGTTTATATGTTACGTTTTGAACAGTTTTTGTTCTTTTTTCCCTTTTTAGAGTTTCTCGTCTATATTTAGATAGTCAGCAAAGTCATTGCTGACTCTGTTGGAGTATGGAGAGCTGCTAATGAAGAACCTCATGGTGGCAACCTCATTTTTAACTCTACCAGTGCCTCCCATGCTCCTGAGTGGCTTGAAATTGGACATATCCTCATCCCTGGAAGTGTTCAAGGCCAGGTTGGATGGGGTTTTGAGCAGCCTGGTCTAGTGGAAGGTGTCCCTGCCCATGGCCAGCTCTTAGTGTGGCCATATATATAATTATTAAAGTCCCTTTTGCTCCAGAACAGATTTGTTGCATCCATATTGGGATGGTCACAAATCATATTAAGCCTCAGACAGTTCCTAGACACAGTTTTGGTCAGTGCTAGCTGACCTAGACAAAAAAACATGCCAAGCATTGTTCTAGGAATGTAAAATATTTGTGGTTGAGTATTAGGGCTAAGGCATAAACCTTCATAAGTGTGGACATAGCCTCAGTGTACCTCTTTTAAAGACTAATGGAAAATGTCTGTATCCCACTGTGTCCCAGAAGGTGGAGTTGAGCCTGGAAAATGTATGATTGAAGCTTTTGAGACTTTTCATCATGGACAGCATATTTAACATGCCATCCCTACCCCAACCATAGACAAAGAAAAGTCTCTGTGGCAGTTCAGACATTTATTCTGTTTATTTTTCTGTCTTTTGTGAAAGAAATTCAGCTCACCAAAATCTCAGGCATTGTTCATGTCTTCAGTACTCATAGCTAAGTTCTGAGGTGTTCTGACCCTCTTCAGTCCCCACTGGCACCACTAATGTTGAGAGTTATTCCCCCTCCTATGAAAGAAGTTTGGTTTCTGAGAGTAGAAGATCTGAGAGGTTACAGTTCCCCTCAAATCCTTCTTATTGATCTCTCAAATGTGGAATAAAAGCAAGAGCATTGGAAAATGAAGCAAAGGGAAGGGCTGAGCAACGCCTTCCTCTTCTTTCAGTGATTTCTGCCGCTTAGAGCAGGGAGGAGAAAGATTTGGGAAGCGCAGGAAATGCTTGGGCAGCCTTCAAATTGGCAATTTTTGGTGCTGCTTGCTCAAATTGTATGTGAGGTTAGAGCCAGAACTATTCTGGTTCACAACATATTCTATGCAGAGACTTCTTGCATAAAGTGCCT
>QWTY01026091.1:0-17201 GCA_008033365.1 Pseudorectes ferrugineus | reverse complement strand
CCGGTGTCAAACCATCTCCTTCCCGCGTTGTGACGCTCAGGCTGTTCAGACAATCCTGTTTTATGGAAGCTTTTCCCAGAAAAGACAGAAAATGAGGTGTGAGAGCACTGGTGTCCCTCAGAGCCGTAGTGTCTTCTCTTTCATGGGCAAGGAACACACAGGCTGAACCCAGCCCTGGCTTCCCTCCATGTCTGTGCCGTCCTCCATGCAGCTGTCAGCGGATTTTGCTCACATTAGAGTTCCATGAACTGTTCATCAAAGCCATTTAGCAGCATCCTGCCTGCTGTGGGCACGTCACAGAGCTCCTGAGATAGCACAGGAAGGAGTAGCCTGAACTAGGTGACATTTTTCACTGTTTTATGAAATTTTTGTCTGTAAAAAGTGTGGTGTTGTTACCGCGTGAAGATTGGTTTGTGTTCATATTGATGCCTACTGCCATCCAGGCCATGAGTAATGGACCCACTGGCACCACTGATTGTGCCTTCTAATGCAAATGGAATACAATTCTGGAAAACTTTGCATATTATATGTTTTTTTATTTCACCTCTCAGTGTTACACAGACATACCGAAATTATCAGCTTCTTTCTACAAACATAGCCTGGTATCTCAGTATCATTCTTAATGTTTAATTTGGTCTGTTCTGTAATTTCATTAGGAAAAAAAAAAAACAAACCCTAAGATAAATATAATCATTATGAAAAGTAAAATAGTAATCCTTTTAAAAATCCAATCTACTCTTGCACAGCTTTCCCTGTGTTTCACTTCCAGCTTCTTTTAGTGGTACAAGCTTTCCTTTTTTTGGCTTTTAGTTTATGGTAATGACTTTGGACAATGGACAACCTTTTGTATGGCCTTTTAAAATATTGAGATAAATTCAGACATGTAAAGGTCAGATTTTTAACTATGAGGTTTGTCATTTAAAATACAGATATTTTCCTCCCCAGTGTAACTCAACAGAACCCTACTTAGCTGTTTTTGGTAGACAGCAGACAGCCAAGTGTCACTAGGAGCAAAACTAAAGTAATTGGACTATGAAGAGAGACACTGACACTGCTGCCCTTTATTCAGAGGGAATGAAGACTACTGGGAATAATTTATTCTGAGGTCAGCAAATTTTCATTCAGCTGACGTCTCATCTTCCAGATCCTTCTCCTTGAAAAAAGGCAAGTTCAACCAGGTAATAAAATCATATTTTCAGAAGAAGATCTGTAAGTGTCAGGCTCATTCTAGCACAAAAGCCTGAAGATATCTGTGAGTAGTTTGGGTTTATTTCCAAGCTATTTTAAGGAGACATGGAATGTATCTCAGGCCTTGCAGCTCTAGTAATTCTAGTCCATTTTATGCATTGTCTTCAATCTCGTTTTATGATACTAAGCCTAAAACAGGATCCGTGTGAGTGAAACTATGACTTTGCCTGAAGTCCTCCATGATCCACTGGGAGATCCTAAAGGGAAGAGTGGCTGTGGGCTGGAGCTTGGCTCTTAGTGAGTCTCACCAGCAATGGTCTGTACCCTACAGCATGGTGTTGGTATTTTGTGGCATGCAATGAAAACCAGAGCCCTCTGAGCTGGAAAAAGGACGTGTCATGCCAGTGCCAGGTGCACAAACTGCATAAAAGCATTCCAACCTTTAGCCAGAAGCTCCTGACTTGGGTGTGCTGCTGTAGTATCAACCTCCTTCCACACAGTCATGTCTGGGGCCTCTTCAACTGTGCTGAAAATAGTCCTGCAGCCCAACAGGCAGGGCTGGCAACTCTGGTACTCACCCACACGAGTAAATACTCTTACACATCCAAAGACTTTTGGAGGATTTGGTTGCTTTTCTAATTCTCGGAAGTCCGAGTTGAAGCACAAAACTCTCTGCTTGAGGTTTGTCCATCATTCCCACAGCTTGATCCCTTGGAGGAGAAAAGCTTTATACTGAGGTTCATTGTTAAGTCACATTTATTTTGGTGCTGTCAGGAACACTGAACCAAAAATAGCTCATGTAAAAATACCTTTCAACTCTCCAGAACTATTCTCTCTTCTGGACTTTTAAGTGCTTTGTATCACTCAGTTGAGGTCATCTTTCTGTGCCTTTTCTCATGCTCTTCAGTTCTGAGGACTCAGGGTTTCTGAGTGTGAGCAGGTCTGTCAAGTTGCTCCACTAATCTACAGTACCACAACTAACCCATTCCGTATTTAATTTTACAACTCTCACATTGAAAATAAATGTGCGTCTTTAACATTATTGTTAATTTCCAGGTTGCTACTTGAAAAATACCATGGTCCTGGAGTAAAAGTACAAGACCCTTGAATTTTCCATGGCACTAAATGTTGCATTGAAACATTTAAATAAATGATGATAATGTTAAACATTCTCAGTCATACATAAAAGGTTTTTCCTCCCTTCCTTCCTATTACAGAATTATTTAGTAGCTTGGTAATACTTTATCTCTGGGTACAAAGGAGGGAACCTCAGCCCACCCGCAGGGATTGTTTTGTTTCATTGCTAGGTGAGGGATGAACAAATTTTCACCTCTTTCAAACAACAACTTCCCTTTTTGGCACATAAATGCCACTGAAAAATCTTCTCAAGTTTTGTGCTTGAAATGCTGCTTAAATAAAAATAAGTTGGAAAACTGCCTCCTTGTGTAGTATAGCTTGAGGGAATGCAGTGGGAATCTCACTGAATCGTTACTGGTGATTACAAAGCAAGAGCTATCGACAGAAAAACTAACAGCTGTTTAAAAATGTTATTTTAGAGATTAGTGCAGAAATGCAGGTAAAATACAGGCATTTTGTAAACACCTGCAGCTGTAGAAAAGAGGTGCTATTCAAATATTGTTTAAAGATACTCATTTAGCCACTTAACACCCAGGGCCTGTAATTTATTTAAGAGCTAAGTGGTATGTGTGCTTTAGACCTTCTTCATTAACACAGGCTGCCAATAGGAAGTTATGTTTTTGCTTCAGTAGTTCTCAGTTATTAGCAGTGGAAAGCAGGGAGGCAGATGACTGTGAACGATCATCTGTTACCTGTGTTGCACTGAAAATAACCAATCTATAAAAAACTTAGAGATAAAAGTACAAGGTTTTTAAAGTACATTAACATTTGCTAACAAGCTCTAAAGTTGTGTTACATAAGTACATCTTTACTTAAGGATAATAAAACAAATATCTCTGTCATTAGCATTTTAATTTATAGTTCTTAAAATTATTTTAGTACTTTAAGTTCCTGAAGACAGCTGTTAAATTATCTGCAAATTTACACATAGCATCTGAAAAATAACATCATCCTAACAAGATATTCTATTCTTAACAATCCTGAATTATAATGTTAATAGAATTAGATTGGATTGTTATTAATCACAAACTATTCAGCCTTTAAAACGTGCTTCCAACACCTGCTTGGAAATTCTATTTCTTGGAATTCAATTTTATCCTTGCCTCGCAAATTCTGATGTTCCATGGCCGTGAAATCCATGTTTTCCCTGCCTGGTTCCCAGCTTCAACCATGTTCTGCAGTGTCAGGTTTGAAAAGAAAGCCCACAGATGATGAACACACAGAATCAATTAACAGAAAGCCCCAAATTTATTGCTCCCATCTTTCTGAACTCCGTTTGCCAGAAGGGAAAAGGAAATCCAGAGTCTGATTCCCAGAGGGCCTCACCGTGTGTGGCACAAATGAGGTCAGCAGACACCAAATTTATACAGAAATAAAGGGCTTTGGTACAGACTCTCATAAATTATTTGCATGAGGAAGGTTGTGGTGCTGCGTATTCTGGATGAGTATGGGAGTGGGAAGGCCTTCAGGTGATCCTCAAATAGCAGAGCAGGCAGAATTTAAGGAATATAGACCTCAGTGTTCCCAGAAATCATAAAATGTGCTAGCTTTTTGAGGCTTTATGTAGAACAGCACAAAGGGGATCCTCATGTCCTCTCTCCCGTGGGGTACTGGCATCTCTCCTGTGACTCTCTTTTCTCTATCTCCTTTAGCTCTTATCACTCACAAAAACCAGATGTTTGAGACTGGCAAATCCTTAGAGGATAAAGGCCCTCCTAAGTAGGTTTGTTTCTCATGGGACATTTCAGGCTGTGCAAAAATGTCATTGTTGTCAAAAACATTTTTCAAAACCCTGGAAAGTAAGAGAGACAAAAAAACAGATCGATATTTTCCTTTTTTTTTTTTTTTCCTTTTTTTGTGGTCAACTCAAATGAGAAAGAATTCAGTCACTGCAAGAGTGAAATATGAATGCAGGATGTTGATGTGACCAGCCTGGTTAGAAGGGAGAATTACTGAACAGAGAAAGGTCTGGCAGCCTAGGAGCTGGGAGTCTGAAAACCCAGCTTGGGAACCACAAACATCCTTGGAAAGTGCTGCTGGGCCTCTTTGAAATACAGCTGGGCTATCTGGAAGCTGGACATCTTAAGGTATTACCAATAAACACAAACCCAACAAATTGTAGTGGCAATTTATCATCTGAAAAAGTGGAAATGGAGAAAATCAAATGGGTCTGAAAGAAAAGGAAACATCATCTCTTGGCTGTTACAGGTGAAAATTGAAATTGCAGCACATATTGGTTGCTTGAAGTGATGGTGTCCTGCATCCTCTGATGTCTCCAGGGTATAAAAAGGGCTTAATTTTTACCCAAAATGAAGTTTCTGTCTGTGAGGACTTCTCATGCTGTATGTAATCCATTACCAAACAGGTTCCATTCTCCACATGAGCTTTCCTCAAGACCTTGGACTATCCCTGGGGACACCTGTCTGACTCCAGACTGTGCCATGGGTTATCTTTGAAGGGAGCCTGTCCTCTGACTCATTTCCCTCTGGACCCATTGTTGGGGTTGGTTTGCTTCTGGGCTGGTTAGATCCCTCTCTGGGCTGTATATTTGCAGTAATCTGTACTAAAATAGAGAAATTCAGAGGATAGAATCCTCTGTGCCCCCGTCTGTTACGAAATCCTGTGTACTCATGGTCATGATTTCTACACACCCATCCTGGGTAATCCTTTTGGTATGTTGGGTAATCCTTTAGGTCATGACAGATGTTGTTTGTTACAGTTCTGGGGAAAGGACAGAAGGGAAAAAGAAACAAATAAAATTTAGTATTTTCTTCAGGCAGAAATAAGACGGTCTCTGTCCCTAAAAGTCCTGGAGGAAGTAAAAGGCAGCAAAAATTAGTAGAAAGGTAAAACAGTAAAATAAACAGGTAAAATTCAGCACATGCCACATAACCAGATGGGAATCTCTGGTGGCCCTCATGCAGAGAGTTGGGTTTTCAGGGGATGTGGAAAGGGAGCAGCTCTGCTGGGTGACACCGAGTGAGTGCCACCAGCCAGAGCTGGGATTAAGCACACATTGCTTAAAGGACAGCTGGGCAATCCACCATTCATGGCTGAGCAAACTCAGGCCCTTGAAAGCTCACTGACTGAAAAAGCAGCAGCTGAAGACCAAATTCACTGAAATTAATAGTAGTTAGGGAAATATAATCCTTTTATTTGTTGTTGGGTTTTTTCTGTTTTTTTTTTACTTGTATGTTTTTTGTTTTGGGTTTTTTTTTTCTTGCATGGAGAGGAGATGGAGGAAGAGGAAGCAGAGAGTGTGGAAGTTGGTACAGATCTTTTTGAAATACCCATTATATGATCACAAAGCTACTTTCTATTCCTTCTGATTACATTATTCTAATAAGCCCACATATTCTATTAAAAGAATTGGGAGGATATTTTAAAGACTGAGGCCTAGAAAAGCTAAAGCAATTTCTAAATATTTTAGATGTGTAGATGTTGTTGCAGAAGATATATCCTCTATGATTAAGTTACCAGCTATAGGCTGCTCCCTATCAATGAAAGAGTTCAATATTTCACTTTTTGATTGCATCCCTATTTTATGGCGAGTTTCAGAACAAGGGATTTCCTTGCTTTGCACAGGGTTTGGTAGTGGACTTAATTCCCATTTCAGCATATGTGACTGGGCCTGAGCTGGGATCACACTGAGTTAGCATAAAAGGACCTTGTGGCGTTCTGTGAGACAGCTTGGCACAGCCTGGGGACCTCTGTGCAGGATGCTCTTCCCATGCACTGGTGCCTGCAGGACACAACCAGCACTCACAACCCACAGACTCTGCCTCACTGAGTCTCACAAAGCACTTTCCAGCCCAAAACTCCTCTCTGTCAAGCCCCAAAGGCCTCCAGATGGTTTTTTTGTCCCATAGGTCAAACAGAGAGAGATACTCCAAGTGACTTGTCCTGCTCTCAGGGCAGTGTGAGCCTGGCACTGACCCAAGCAGCCTCGGTAGAAATTGGTTCGTGTGTTAGAAATGTGCAGAGGGCTGACCTGTAGTGTAATACATGGTGGTGCTTTGCTCTTCTGGGGCCTTATTCCAGAATCACTGCATTCATCATGACTCTTTCTATTAAATTCATGACTTCGAATCAGGCCTTATATTCATATTTTTAACCTAGAGCTCTTTGGCATTTTAAACAGTATCATTATGTTTCTCATTTTATTCCTTGATACTGGCAGAATTATTTCTGCTGAGCTTTGTCAAAAATGTATTAAACCTCCCAGTTAATATACCTCTGCATCAAGGCTGCCTGGTTTAGGAGGTCACATGTATTCTTTCCTTGGGAAACAGTCTGGTGATGTAGTTCTTTATATTGAAAGGCTTCAGAAATTAATAACTGAGATTGTCTTGAGATTATGAATTTACAGAACACTTTTTTCCCCCCTTTGTTTGCAGGGATTGCCTACTACAGGGGGCTTGGGGGGGTTTCTTGGTGCAAATTTTAGAAAAAAAGTGCTTAGTGATGTTGTGAGTGGGTGATTTGGATCACTTAAAGAATCACTGTCAAAGGTATTAGCACGGATGGGTTTAATATGATGTTGTAAAAGTGCAACAGAATGGTCTGGGTTGGAAGGGAACATAAAGATCCTTTAGTTCCAACCCCCTGCCATGGGCAGGGACAGTTTCCACTATCCCAGGTTGCTCAGAGCCCCAGCCAACCCAGCCCTGAACTCAGGGATGGCCTCATCCCAGGTATGGGGCACCCACCCCTTCTATGCCAGTGCCTCACCACCCTCACAGGGAAGAATTCCTTCCCAGTATCTACACAGATATTAGAATATCCTTCCCAATATCTATTTCTTCCCAATATCCTCCCAATTTCTTCACAATATTCCCTAGGGAATGCTAAGTGTGATTAGACACTTGTGTATAAGAAACTGAATCCCAAAGATCTACTGCTGGTAGAAGGTCTCTGACTTTTATAAGAGGTGGAGATGTTTCTGTCCAGTTCCCTGGTATAGTTATAGCTGTAGCATCGTAGGTGATTTGGGTCAGGGATTGCTTCTCACTGCTAAGGTTTTCCTTTGACACTGAGGTCTATCTCTTCAAAAGTATTTAGGTACTTAAGGGTGAATATGGACACTTTTGGAAATAATTTAGGAGCTAAGTGCCATCCACTTCAGTGGGTTTAGAAAATGCCATCTCACTCTTATTTCCTTGGGCTGACTTTTCCAAAGACCTGACCCAGAGCAGTAGGTCCCATTTGACATTTTATTGCCTGCCATGATCCTTCAAGGTCATGTTTTAACAAAGATGCACAGCACCAGCTGAAAGCTGCCTTTGGTAACCCTTCTGCACATCCTTCCCCTGAGGCTGGCACAGGGAGCTCTGCAGCACAGGGCAGGCTTTGCTGGGATCTTTGCCGTGGCTTTGGAGCAAACCTGACCCTGAAGAAAGTACATGCTCTGAAATCCCAAATATCTCAGCACTGCAGCAATAATTCAGGTCTAATACAGTGCCACTTTTCTCGTTTAGAAATGGGAACTCACATCAAATGTGAAAGCAATCTGCTCCCATCAGGATGCTAAATACTGTTTTGTAGCTGGATTAAATAAATCTTAATTAGGACGCTCAGTGTATATTTTCATTTATTGCCTTCCTTCCTCTCTTTTCTGCCTCTCCCCACACCCAAGGATCTGACTAGAATATAGTGAAAAATCGTAAAAATTAAAAACTTGAGGGGAAATACACGAAAACTAAACAAGTGCATCTTTCCAGCAAGTGAAATATCAGGAGTCTGTTTTCCTCATAAATGTAGCACATTTATTTGTGTATGCATGTTTGCACATATTCATCTATTAAAAATATATGCATAGAAACATATAAAGAAAGGATTAACACATTCAAACATATTCTCTGCAGCTTATGGGGCAGAAAAATCTATAGAGCTTCAAATGACCATCTTCTGCAGTTCAATTTCCTTTGTAATGAAAACTAACACCACAGAAGTATGTACATTGTTCAATTTAATATGGTCAATGAAAATTTATATCCCTCCTCTTATTTTATTCTGAATTATATTATTGCAGAAAATGAGCAGAGCACATGTGATTCAAAGGGAAAATAACCAGTTTTCATTTCCTATTGGCCTAGGGATACGAATGAGCAAGCTTGAAAGAGAAATTTCTTCAGCAGAGCAATATTTTGTACAGAGGTTTTTTTGGAGACCTGAGTCACTTAAAATGATTCCAGCAGAGTGTTGAGGGCTAATTTCCAAGTCAGAAGCATAACTGGGTATTTACACTCCTGTAAGGAGTGCTGCTGTTCCCAGCAGTGAATGTGACATTTCAGCTGCACCAGCCCAAACCATAAGTAGAAGGTTGTGTTCTTTGAATCTAAATAGACTCAGGTTTTGGATAAATCAAAATAAAAAGTATATTTTCATTCATGGCATGCTCTTTTCACCCTTCCCCACCACAGGCACAGACATTGCACCCCCAGATCTGTATTCTTTTACGAGAGGGGACATTGAGGAACCTGGCAGTGGCAGGGCTGGGAATAATCACAGGCAAAAGACTTGGCTCCTTTTCACCTCCATTTTTGTAGCTACAGAAACAGGGGGTGATGGGACTGAGTTTCCCAATGGAGGGAGGATTTGAAAACAAGGGAATTAAAAATGCATAATTACTTTTGTAATATGTGTAGATTAAATATTGCTGGTGGTCGAGTCACCTGTGGATACACTAGATATTTCAGGGAATGTGGTTAGACCTAAGAAACTGACTCCCAACAAAGTCTTCATTGTGCATTTTGTCTTCATGAGGGACATCCCAGCTGACTGTCTCTGCACAACTCTATTTATATGTCTTCAGCCAGTGAGCTGAATCCAACCAAACTGACTAAAAGACTCGAGAAAAAAATTACATTAATTAAATGCAATATGGGATCTTCCTCCAGACATATGCTATCTGCAACCAGTGCATATGAATTAATCATGAACTATCTTGAATAAATGTTCTTAAGGGAAAAACTTGCTGTGAAATGGTAGCAAATGAGTCAAAATGATACAGATATCAGGATTCTTTCTGTTTGCTTCTCTGCTCTTCTCCGCTATAAATAAATTTATAATCTTTCATTAACTATTTAACAAGAATTTTTTTTTTTGTATTTGTAACATTTTGCCATCTCTTCATCTTTTTCTTCCAAAAATGGGTACAGGCAGCCTTTGGCTGAGGCTAACCTGGAACCAGGTAAGATATATTTGGGCTATTAAGGCCAAAACAAGGAGTTGAATTTCCTGGCCGTATCACCCTGCATATCAGTCAGCTCAGGCATTACTGTGCCGTGATCCATTATGCAATGTAAACAAACAAAATATGTTTTCATTAAGGGCTTTGAAGTCCTTGATGAAAGGAATGATCTGAAAGAAGGTATTGTTGATTCTGTAATGAAAAAATCAGGACACTTCATGTACACTAGTTTTCAGGAGTGTTGAAGTGCTAATTGAAGTTGCAGTGAAGATTTTTTAAAGCAAATCAAGGAAGCACACGTTTATTTTCCCAACTGTACCAATTAATGGTGTCTGGTGACACTTTTTATTCCCCAAAATATTCCCTGTAGTTTCCAGGAGAGTACAAGCCTCCTGTATCTTGTGTCTCATGTCTGCCTGCCTCACGGGGATGGGGTTCACAAACTGCAATCAGTGCAGCCAGAAAGTTATTCAGGCCCCTCCAAAGAAAAGAACTGAATTTCAACAATTGATCAGACTCTCTTAATCCCATTTGCCTACATTTACTAGATTTCCATTGAGTTCCTTAGTGCATGTTTTAGTTGCCCACACCTACTGGTCCTTTTTTGTGCTCTGGGCATCCTTTCAAACTTTCAAGTGCCCTTAAGGGCATCTTTCTATTGTAGGTTCTGAGGGCAACTGAGAGCATCAGAAATCCAGCTTTAGGCAATTGAACCCCAGTCTGGGTCACCAACTGAGCTATAAATACCTTGATTGTGGATATAAATGTCACACCCTCTGTGTCCCTGTAGCACATGGAAGGCAGAGCTCTGGTGGTCCCCAAATTCAGAAAAGAGGCAAAACAGGGCATAGCTAAACCAGTTCCACCTATGGAAAGAGATGCATGGTGTGGAAATTTGCATTCACAAGCACAGAAAACTATTTACATTTACAGTAAGTCCCACAGGTTTGCTACCACAGAAGGGTTTTGCTCCCTAAACATTTATTAAACACATAGAGACCAATGGAAGAAATTGCAAATTAAGTTTGTAATGCAATTCTAATATACATTTAACAACTCAGTTATGTAACTCATCCACCTACAATGCCAGAATAATGGATGTTATAAAGAATATGGAAGTACAGTGGGAATAACAGGGTTTAGCTGGGCTGTTTTGTTCTTACTGCGAAGAACATGAACAGTGACTCATCCCTAATGCTATTTCTAATACATTTTTAAAATTTTGAGTCAAGCAGAGTGCCATCCACTTCTCCACTTGATCACATTGTCTTTGACTCTAACAGGAATTTGATTTGTATGTGTCTCTTAAGGCCAGGCTGCAAAAGTTTCATGTTTAAACCCTCTCTGTAGAGGAGTCTTTCACATCCTCTAAAATCACCCCTGCCATGATGCCCAAAGAAAATTGTCATCTGAAACCTGCAGAGCAGGACAGGAGCTATGGTTATTGCTGCTTCTGAATTGCCTACACACCCAGGCTGTGCTAAAATATAGCTCAGCATCTTTGCTGGATTTTGTCAGATGCATCTGTTGTATATTTTTTTTAATTTTATTTTATTTTTTATTTTTACCTGTGAGTTCCTGGTTGGAGCTGCTCTTGTGCTTCATCTGTTTGTAGAGCTTTTAACAGAACCAGCCTCTCACCTGTCTGTGGCCCTTGCTTACCTCGGGCTGCCAACAAAACTGAAATAAAAATCTCTCCCTTAAAAAGGTCAGTCAAAAACAGGATAAAAACCCTGAGTGCCAGCTCTTGCAGGGGGGGCAGGTAGGGCTTGACTAACACAACAGATGCTTCTCTACTCATTTCTAAAAAGGCTCGTGGTGCAGTTTATTTTACCCCAGAAGGAATCAGTTCAGCTAAGTCATAATCTCAAAACAAAACCCCGATAGTGTTGCAGAGGATCCAACAGAGAAAAGCACCTTGGAAGGAAATTAAATGCAACGTAAAAGCTCCTGAAGCTTGATAGCACGTTTTAAGCTCACCAGAAATCAGTAAATAAATAAAAAAATGAGAGGCGAAAAACAGATTGGAGAGGTGTTTATTTTCCCCAAGGAGAACTTGAACATCCACTGGAGACCAGGGAAGAGTGTTAATGAAGCAAGTAGCATCAGGGGAGCTACTTGACTTAGTACAGTCCTTTATTTTATTTATGGAGAACTGATTTTTCAATCAAAATGCCTGATATGGGCTTACAAAAAGCATCCATGGGGGGAAGAGAGGAAAACTACAGGGACTCCCACCTTATCACAGGCTTCTAACTGATCTGTTAGTGATTTTATTAGAAATGTGCTTGGGAAGCTCTGTCAGGGTTCAGCTCAGACATGGGTTACAGCTTTGAAAGCAAGGCTGAAAATTGCACAGTCCAACATGTGTGCACTGTTCATGAGGCCATGGGTAGCACTGCCACAGGAATTTATGTTTGGGACAATGAAAATTGGAAGGAGGAAAGAAAGCCATGGCTGCAGAACCATGGACTTTTTGTTTCTGTGTTTGTCAATAAAACAGGCCAGGACTTATTCTCCTTTCCTAAAGACAAGTGACGTGGCACATCTGCTCATTCCTCTCCTCCCAGGAGGAGGGAGCTTTGCTTTTACTACATATTAGGTATAATCTCTGGCCCCTTTCACCTCTCCTTATCAGGCATTTCCTAAGAGCACTAATTAAATGGTAATTAAACCCATGTCTTTGGCCACGAAAAGTTTTGATGTATCCATACAGCGTCAGGACTCCAGAAGAGAAATTGTCAAAAAGGCTTTAATGCCCGGTGGGGTACTGGTGTGTTACTTGATGTTTCCTTGCTCAGAGCTGCTGTGGCACGAGGGCACAGCTGAGTGCCCTGAAAACCAAACAAAGGAAATTGTTTTGCCAAGGAACCTTTGCAAAAGGACAGATGGTCTGGAGCAAGCGGTTAACTGTAGAGAATTGATACAGTTCCCTTCACAATTGGCAACAAAACTCTATTTTACCTTTGGGGGATAAATTCTTGAAAGTACATACCTGATTTGAGTTCCTAGCAGAAAAAAAAAGAGTTTGTTTATCTATCTAGATAGCACTACTGGTTGTGTCATTGTAAATAAGCTCTGGCATCCTTAAGACACTTATGTGCAATGGGAATTTGAAAGAAAGGCCATTCCCAAAGCTCAAGAACAATTGCCAGACTGACAGGTCAGGAGGGAAAGTGCTACAGGCCTTTCAGTCAGGTGAATCCTCAGAAGAAATCCCCCTTAAAAATCCAGGCAAAAATCCCATCTTAGATGGTAAAAGATAGGAAGGAACTGACAAAAAATACGGAGGCAACATCTAGAATTCATTGCATACATTTATATACGGAATTTGATGTAAAAAGGAAAGACAAAGTTGACGAAAGTGAATAAAAATTGCAACCTTACCCATGTAGGTGATCACTGAGGAAACTTGAAGGAATCATGTGGCCATGAATGACCAAAGAAAAAGGTTGTATCAGCAGCCCTAAAACTCAGCTTTGTTAGAGGATACAAAAGGAAGGAGTGGTAAAGGAAAAACAAAGCACTGAACACACTGAAGTCAGGTGACATATTAAATCCATGAGATGAATTAAATACACATTTCTCTGTTCAAATGGAAGAAGATGTAAGTTGGAGGAGAATAAAACTTCGTGTTTCCTGAATCAATTGTTTGAGGTAACATGAACCCACAGGTCCTGTAGAAAACAGGTTTGATTTAATCACTCATCTAAAAAATACATTACCCTGAAAACCCGGCGTGTTGGGAAGGAAGGAGATCAGAGAACTAGAAAGGTCAATCCAGAGGAAAAGAATGGATTTCACAGTCAGAAAACAGGATTTATGTGTAGAATTTGTCAGTGTGCCATCATGAAAAATAGGCATTGTCACAGAGGTTTTCACAGTTTGTTTGGTGATGCAGACATTTAAGCAGCCAGGTAAGGAAAAACCTGTTCTTTCCAATACCAGGCTGTGGTTTATTTTCTGCATATATGTAGTGAAACAATGGAGTACATGACCACTGATGGAATGAGCTGCCAGACTACGACCAAAATATCTGGTTTTCTCTATTTGTATTTCCTTTTGGATGCTTCAAACCAGTCTTCTTGCCTTCCCTTCCAAATCCCATTAATTTCTAACATCTTAGTGCAGGAGCTGTGTCAGAAAGTTCCTTTTCAGACTCAAGCACATTAGTTTTTCCTTCTTTCACCTCCCCCAGCTGCAAATGACATTTGTTCAGGCTGCTCCCCAGGTGAACCCAGGCATCTTTCCAAGCTTAAAGGCCAAAAGCTCACAGATGTCATATGTCTTTTCTGATACTTCCGAACAAAACGAATGTTCAGAAGTCATTTCCACTTCCCTTCCTGTATTTGTCTCCAAGTGCACTTCCCCCCCTCATTTTCACTCCTTTTCTTCATTTTGTCCACTTTTCCTTTTTTTAGCTTGCATGTGTTTCCATTTGCATGTCCTCCAAATGTATCCTGAGAATCTTTTGGTGACTCCAAAAGACATATGAGAAAAAACAGGTATCATGGTGCTCAAGGGGCAAAAATACCAATACTGTATATTGCAAAATATCTTCCAGACTCTACACTATGGCTTGCCTCTGTGATGGAGGCTGTGGAGCAGGACTTGAAATTCTAAAAACTTTAGAATGTGAATATACTAGACCAGCAGAAAACTATTTCTGGGTTTGTTTTGGGTTGGGGTTTTTATTCCCCTAATTTTCTTTTTCCTTTTCTTTTTTGTCTTTTTCTCCTTTTTTCCTTGGTGGCCTAGTTTTCTGCCCAGCAAGTGGACAGAAAAGGCTCAGTGAAGGTCAGATGAGTACCAGAGCTGCTGCAGAGGAAGTTGAAAGAGAATGAAGTCAAAAGGAGGGAAAGGGAAAAGGGCAGGGAAATGGGACCACAGCAGGGATCTCTTAGATCACCCCTGGTATTCGTTTGGCCCGGGTTACATGTCAAGACTAGAAATTTGTAGCAATACTGAGTATTTTAAATCCTAGGAAATTATTTTCATCTCAGACTTCTCCCTTTTATGAAACAATTTCATTATTCCTCCTGTAAAAGGACTAATTTAAGAATGTAATTTTAGTGATGACCATGAAAACAAGTTCTCTTGTGGGTTAAAGAAATATATTTTCCTCCTTCCCCCTCAAGTATCACCAAGATTCCTCCTATTTTCACAGCGTCTCTCCATCTCTATTCCTGTTCTTCTTGGTGTGCACAAGAATCAATCAAGGGGTATATTAGAGGCGTGCACTGAAATAAATTAACAAACTTTTTTTGCTTCACACTGTTAGACAATTGTATCAAATTCCTTTTGGAAATCCCTGCACAAGCAAAAGTTAGGCAACTTCACCTCTCAGTTCTTCCACTTCCATACCCCACTTTAATCCAGAAACCACTTTGATGAACTGCTGAATTCTTGCACATTATTATTTGACTATAACTTCAATATTTTTCTGTCACCATTTGTTCCAACAAGCCTTTTATTGAATTAAATTAAGCCCAAGAATGAGTAGATACGTAAAGAGAAGTCATGTTTTTTCATAATACTGGAAAAAGAAATGTTTTGAGCACATCAGCCTCTTTTCTGCTCTGGGACAGCAGCAAAGGTCAAGCTAAGCACAGGTTAAAAACAACTTTTTTAGTCCCTGATTTCCCTTAATTAACTTAGGCAATTTGAGAAAATTTCCCTATTGAGGAGCAAGGAAAATATTACCGGTGTGACAGATGCTCATGCTGTTAGTTCCCACAGGACAGAGATTTTTAATACCCATGGAACAGAGAGGGGAACAAACCTCAGCCCACAGAAACATCCACTCAGATGTCAGTGTAAGAAAAACTACGATTGTGATCAACATACAATAAAAACAGAGTTTGGAGAAGTTATTCAATGAAAATTATTTTGCCTTTATCAATACCACTTTTAATGAAAACTGAAGAAGAATGACTTATATCATCCTTGGACCAGACCCAGATTATTTTCTTCTCTCAACTCTACTGTCAGGCTGGACATTTTGTGCATTTGGAGACACATCAGAAAAATTGTTGGAAAATTCTCAAAATGGGAAACTCTGATCTTGAAGTAAATTTAAGATTTTTTATGAAAGGTTTTCAGAATACAGGAAGATGTGTAGAAGTTGATTCGTGTGGTCTCACCGCAGAAGTATCAAATACCATGTAAGGTTAATACTAGAGCTCGGTGTTTGCCACTTGCAGGGTAATAAAATCTAGCCTAAGAAGTTTCATAATCATCCCTGTGCTTTTCCAAAAAAATCTACAAATAATTACCACTAATACAGTGAGGGAGCAGCTGCTTTGTTTTTCAGAGACCTTGGGTAAAATGAGACTAAAGGATAAAAGTCTGTTTGTTATGCTTGTCCTGCCCTAACATCTCACAGGCAAACAAATGTGAATTCTCAGGTAATATCCACTTGAGACTTTTACTGGTTTAAATGGATCCTGCATCAGTCACATTTTTATGAACTGTACCTGCTTCTCACCTACACCAAACAACAATTTTGCCATTAAACGTCAGTCCGTTACTGTAGCCAGACTGAGTAATTAAAGCAGAACTGATGAGGAGGATCCAATTCTAATAATACAACTAAGCACAGCTTCATTGAATACTTTGCAGTTTTACCAAATGACACCTCTGGTGTCTTTGATAATATAGAAACAAGAGGTAGGACTGGAAGATGATTTGTCCTGGATACAGGAGGTGTTGAAGGTCACTGAGCACCAGCACGACTTTTTCATTGTATATCTCCAGCTTCTTATTTTTCTTCTGATAACCAGTGTGGCCGACATGCAGCTTTGTTTGTAGCAGTTTTGCTTACTTAATAGTACCACTTTATTTTTAAAAGAGTAAATTACAGATCAAATCTCCCATTTAGCTTTGATCTAGTTGGGTTTTTTCACATGAGACAAAGAAAGAAGGGTAAAACCTTACCAGGAACAGAAGCAGTGTCATAGAATATTCTGAGTTGGAAGGGAACCACAAGATCGAGTCCAAGTCCTGGCCCTGCGCAGGACAACCCCAAAAACCCTGCCCCGTGCCTGAGGGTGTTGTCCAAATGCTCCTTGAACTCTGTCAGGCTTGGGGCTGAGACCACTGCCCTG
Organism: Pseudorectes ferrugineus; assembly: GCA_008033365.1. Classification (NCBI taxonomy): domain Eukaryota; kingdom Metazoa; phylum Chordata; class Aves; order Passeriformes; genus Pseudorectes; species Pseudorectes ferrugineus. The sequence continues at coordinate 578 of QWTY01026091.1, read as the reverse complement.
GGGAGCCTGTTCCAGTGCCCGGCCACCCTCTGGGGGAAGAACCAGGATGACACAAATGGTTTTCAGAAATACGAAGGAAAACTACTTGTCTCCTTCCTCCCAGCTCATTTGCAATATAGAAAGTTGTCCCCCGGCACTCTGTAAATGTAGTCCAGGGACTTAAAACTAGCAGGTATGCAGACATCAGTAACATTGATAAGGCTGTTAGACTCCCAGAAGCCGTATTGATTAGCTGGTGGGACCCTCTATCAAGCTGTCACAATTAAGTGTTGTTTTAATAGTCCCATTTTCCCATTTAATTCTTTCTCTTCCTCATTAACAATGTATGAGGCCTAAAAGGGTGGCATTCCTTCCAGAGGGATTAGCACTTTCTGCAGGGAATTGCCTGTTCTGCACACCCTTCCACTGTGCCTTTTATCACAGCCATCAGCTGAAACCTGCTCTTGGTTTGTGCACCCACTGAGTGCCAGCCCATGGAGATTGGCAGGATTCACAACAGTTCTCAAGTGTGAAGTGTGAGTTTGTTTGGTCTCAGACTGGTTCCCACCAACACTTGACTCCTGCCCAAATATGTTGGG
>QWTY01026088.1:0-22847 GCA_008033365.1 Pseudorectes ferrugineus | reverse complement strand
TTAATGACGAAATTTAGTGGGCTAAGTGGCCATGCATAGGCATTGTTATTCAAGGCATACATATGGTTACCTGACTTGCTCTGGAGAACCTGACAGGCCTGTGGCATCCTGGGCTTTGGACGAACTCAGTGGTATCTGGTGCAAACCAAACATCTCTAGTGAACACAGGGATCATAGTGATTTTGTGCTTTCTAGTGCTTCTGTGAAATTCATATCACCACAGAAGTGGGAGAACCACTCAAAAACCCCAATGTGAAGTGTCCAAAATGATGAAATAACTCCAGGCTTTGGACTGTGGAGCATAACACATATCAGTTCAAACAAATCCGAGAATCAATGTAAACTTTGTAAGGACAGGCAGCTGCAATTTTGGCAAGAACTCATGGAAGATAACAGGCAGGGAGAAAAAGTTGCTTTTGACAAACAAGGTTTGGTTGTATGGTCATAATTGGAATTTACACAGCCTCTTGTTCAGGGAATCAGTGCTGCTCTATGCCCACAGCAAGAACAAAATAGATGGACAGAGAAAATTATAAAATGCAACATGATGAATGTATATTGTCCCAATCTCTTCTTTTTTTCCAAATGGAAATTTTTGAATTTTTCGCTTTGTTTTGCCTAAAAAGTAACAATTCTAAGAAAAAGAAAGCTGTTTAGGGGATGGCATTAACAGCAGGACAAAATGTTCTTTCTTCTTCACAGAGCCAACTTATGAGGACCTGTTAAGAAATGCTAAGCTTCATGAAACTTCTTTAACCTCTCATTCTTTCGTAGCTAGTGATGTATCTCATGGTGACAAGTGATGAATGATTTTCTAGAATACTTGTTTCTACTAGCAGGAGTCACAACATATTTTCCCACATAAAAGCTCTTAGATACAGTGGCTAGTGTTTAAAGTAGAAACTGGTTTTCAGAATTGATATTGTAGTGGAAATCAGTGAAACCAGACATATTAAATTATTATTCTTTTCCAGCTGCAAACACACCTTAAGTTAGTATACTTAGATGGCCTTCTCCAGCTTCAAAGTTAAAGACAAACATTTAACTAATTAGTAAAGCTGGGCATGCAGGCAGGGAGAAGTTGAAGAATGCTTTCCAACACCGAAGGGATTTTGGAGATGGCAGGTGATACTGATTAAGTGATGCTGAGGATCATTTTTTCTGGCTAACTTCTTGGCTTTCTGTGCCCCTCCCTTCCCCACCTGCTGCATTCCTCCCCACTCCCTTCTTGCTTTTATCTGCAGCCAGTCTCCTTCCTCAGATCACAGCTGTCCAAAGGCCTGTGCTCGCTGCTCACTTTTTCCCCACACTTGGTGTTGTTTTACCTCACTTCTGTTGGTGTCTAAAGAGAGATGTTTTCCCTTGCCAGTAAAAACTGGGGTGACCACAGCGATTCAACACCACTGAAGGGATGGAACTAGTCAGCCAACCCTGTCACTTGGGGGTGTCATTGTAAGTCAGCTGTTACCATTGCTGTGAGTCAGTGGGAGACTTGCCCACAGTTTTTAACTGGACCATGGCTGAGACCTTACAGCACTGAAAATGAATGGGTGAAACCAGAAACCTTTCTGCCGATGTTTTAAAGAGGTCTCTTGCAAGGAGAATACCCTAGTCACTGAGACTCCCCTGTATTGGAGTGAATGAGCTTTCAGAAAGGAACAAAAGTTCAAAAGAGAAGAAAAAGAAATGGATTTTGTCTGAATACTTGAATTAGAGAATTAGACAATAACATAACAGATAAAACTATTTATTCTGGCTCTCTCACAAAGAGAAATCTCAAATTCCAAAGATACACAAGAGTAGAGGCTAAACAGAGGGATAAATTGAATAGCAGATGGGTTTGCTTGCCCATATGCAAGAAAAAACAAAATACCTTTATAAGCCAGTCCCTCATGTGGGCAGTTCTTGCAAATAAGGACTGAATGTGAGTGGAGCAGTAATTCCGGTGACATTGGTAGCTGCATCTCTGGGCCTGCTGGTGCCAAATGCCTCTTAAAAATTCTCCTCCCAAAACACTCAGCTGAGGTGGCTGAAAATCTCTTGGTATGGTGCCAGTCCACGCTAGGTGCTTCACATAGATATTACAAGTTGTTTATTATGATTGCAGATTTCTCTGCAAGAGTTAAGCAGTACTGAGTGGGGCTGGCAACGTGTTTTTATATCTTTACCAAAGCCTGGTTGTCTGCTGAGTAAAACTGCAAATAGAAATATTTATGAAACAGCTGCCCAAGTAAAACATAGATAATATTTCTGAACACAAAAGCTATTACCCCTCAGTATAAAAAATGCTGCTATCTTGATGATGATTCTTGTTTTGGATGTGTCAGGAGACTTAATGCAAAGTCAGACTATTGTATCCCCAGTGAAGCTGAGAAAACGGTATCACTCAGCAAACAAAGTCAGTCCCTCCTGGCTTAGAAATTAATAGTCTTTTGTCCTGCAGGGAGGCTTAATTTGGCTTGAATTAGCAGAAATGTCATTGTAATGGGTATGCAATGATGGAAATCAAGTCTGACTGTGAAGTACTACACCACTTTGAATGCAGGTTATCAGAGACTAAGGGTACAAATGAGGCTTGGATGCAAAAGCACTAAGACTTCAGAATCAGCATACATTTTTCAAGGCAGATCTGCATTGCAGTTTCACCAAGGAAAAGATCAGAAAAATGTGTCCTTTTTTAATTGGAAAAAGTTCTTCTGACACTCTGAACACCCCTCAGGCAACTGACAGACATTTTACAACACCTATTTTATCACATTGATAAAAATGTATGCTTGCAGAAGTTTTACGGTACACAGCAATGATAATTAATCCCAAATCCCATCACTTGTATAGTAGTTTTAGTGTTATGCTATGTTATTAATAAATAACATGCCATTTCTCCAGGGCAAAGCTTCTCACGCAAGGAGTATATTTTCAATGTAAGATTCTATTTTTATGCTGGTTGAGTATGTCTACCAATTCAGTAAACTGTATTATTAGTTTTCCATTATTATTAATAAAATAATTTTCTATTCAATTATCAATGGTAATAATTGTTTGTGAGAGTCTGCCTTCTGGACCAATTCTGTAGTTTCTCCAAAACCAACAAAAAAAAAGTAATTACAATAGGATAGTTTATGATAAGATATTAAATGCCTTAAGTACCTGTCAGGATCAGACCTGTATGTTGCAATTAAATTATTTGGTATTTTTGATAACACCTGCTTAATATCTTCTAAGTCTTCTAAAAAAAGCATGAATTTTCTTTGTCCAGCTTTGTGTATACAAAATTTGGGGTGTCCAGCAGTGATGGCTTTTAGGGCTACTTAGGAATTATCTGTTCCCCTATCACGTCTCTCCAAAAAGACTTTACAAGTGTTGTTGTCATATCTAGTTTACAATATCTTGGGTGCACTGTGTGATAAGCTGCCCATGTGGAGCTAGCCATACTGCCAGGGCTGTTCAAAAGGGTCAAGATGTTCTCAGGGACTCCTCGATGTAGATGTGTTGACTCTGGATCAGCACTCATGTCTGGCATTGACCCATGTGCACACTGGCCTCCCTTCAGAGCAGCAGCACGGGGACCTCAAGTCAGCTTTGTCTGTGCACAGCAGCTGAGTTTGAGAAATCTTCACCTGGATGTTTGTGGACCTCATTCAAAACCAAAACCTTTGGGTTCAGAAGCTCCAGGCAGTTCTGTTGTCTGGGTTGCACTTCGTTCAGCATAAGTGGGTGTTGATTTACCCATCAGGGCAGCCAGGGATTCCCTTTGCACAGAAACCACCAAAATGGATTTATGCAGCATAGCAGCAGGAGAAATTTGTTCCTTAATTAGAAACATAACTCTTCGGAGTAGGTCTCACCCTGCTAAGTTGGAAGTAACCTATGTGCTGTTATAAACTGGTAGGAGCCACTTTGACCTCTGGTTGGGCTAAAGGTGATGGGAGAAGTACATCACTGTTCTCCATATGCTTCCCACTGTGGAAATTCTGCCCACTCCTTACTCATGGCAAGCCGAACGTTTCCTCATGAGGCCTCTGATGAGTCAGCCAAACCCCATAAATGGCCCCTACCCACACAAGCATCTTCAGTCAGAAATAGACCTCTGTATTGCAGAGCTGTTTTATAGGGTAGCTTTAGGAATGGTTTAAGCAATAAAAACCACCTGTGAAGTGTTACAGACTCATTGCTTATACCAAATCAGAGCAGGAAATTACTTTCTTCTTAGGATATGCTCCTCTCCTGAACTTACAACTAGGCAAAGCTATGGTATGGTGTGTCTGCTCTTTGAGGCAAGAAGCTGCTGAAATTACAGGAGAAAAGGAGAATCTTAGTTCTCTTAGAATTCAGAGTAATTAAACTACACTGGAAAAATGCTGTGTTCTTGTCATCCAGTACTTGCTGAGTGTTCATAAAAAAAAAAAAAAAAAAGAACAGAAAGAAAAGCATCCAAAACACAATTAGATTTTTGCAGAATACAGCAATTCATCAAATGTAACCCACAAAAGTAACTGAAACCACCTGTTTCCACTTCCTCCCTAAGAAAAGGGAGATCCGCGTTGTATGAAACACGGAGCAGTGAGTGCAGCAACTCCTGCAGATGACTCTCGGAAAAGGAGTCACAGAGAACGTTTGTAGAAGGAAAAGGCATATCCCCCTCTTTTTCACTTTGAATCCAAGCATTTGTGTTCATTATCTTTTGCATAACTTCAGCCTGCTAGATGATAATCCTTACCTACTGCAACCTGGCATCAGATTATCTGCACTGTAGAATTTTGTTAGGTTTTAGGATTCCTTCCAGGCTTTATATTAATTGGGTTGTGTTTAGTTTGGAATCTAATGATGAAAATGGTCATGGGTTATCACTAAAGACGTCAAAATACATTTCATTCTCACTCCAGCTGAGGAGGTAATGACCATGACAAGAACTTCACTTTCTTGTGGTCTCCTGCTTAGGTATAAACTTAATACTGTTGTCAAATGGTGCTTTACCTTGTGAGTGCCCCGTCAGTGTGTGTTGATCTCATCTGTGTACTGACTGGGTAATTAGTGCCTCTGGTCAGCAGATGATGCATTCGTTCTGTGTGTTCTCCTCTCATGCTGACTGATACTGAGGTGTTTTGAAACTTTACTCTCCTCACACTCTTTAAAACACTATAAAGAAGATTTTCAGGTATTTAATAGGTAGCTGTCATTATTACTGCTGTCCTTAGAAAGACAATTCAAGCACCAGTTTTCATAAATGCCAGGTTCTGATGTTCCACATCACAGTCTTTGCCTTACATACATAAGGTGTCTCTACTAGGGTGCTCCTAAAACTGCAGCTGATCCTTGCCCTAATATTTGAAACGACTATGTCTCCAAATATCAAGACCTCATAACTTAGACTGTTTATACTTTGTTATTTTAATTAACTTAATGGAACAGAATAAGTAAAATAAAAACATAAAACCCCTTTTCATTGCAATTGGGCAGATCATTAACTGGCAAAACTTCAGCAAAGTTGCATCATTTTACAGGATGTGGCCTTCAGATGCTGGAGAAATTACCTCTGAGAAGACTGTATGCTACATACATTATGTATATAATAGTACAATAGCTGCTAATTGATCATTAAAAAAATCGTGATTAGTAATTCAGAAATCATTTAAAATTTTATAAACTTGCACTTCTTGATCTTTCCTTTTGACATCCTTTGACTGACATTTATGTTGTCAACTTACTCTGAAGCATGCATAGTTACATAAGCATTAATGTTACAAAATCTGCTTTTCATATCTGCTTAAAAGCCACAGCTATCCCTCCTGCTTCATAACTGTGGCACTGGAGCCTGTTGTAGATGGTGGAATGAGTTTGTGATTTGATTCCCCGGAGCTGGTTTCCCTTCAGTCCTCCCGTAACATTCAGGCAGCTCCGCAGTGAACATGGCCAGCACAGCTATGCAGGGTGTGTCTGTTTGGTGTCTCTGCAGTTCTGGTCAGGTTTCCCTGGGGGGACAAAACAGTTCAGCAACAACAGCAAAATGACATATACTTGAACTAGGAGCACATGGCACCTGTAAAACTTCCATCCTTAATGGTTTGGCAGTGGATCATTTGGGAATTAGGGATGAAAGCAACAGATGTTATGCATTCAAGCACCTGGATAAAGAAATGAAACTACATATATTAAGCAAAATGGTGAAACTTGCATTTGTCTGTGATGTCCCATTCTACTCAGATAAGGTACTGTTTGTTTTTAAATGGAAATATGGCTTGGCATAACATGACAAAACCATAAAGGCCCTTGTGGCCACGTTACATCTGGGTCAGATGTATTTGATGTTCTGACTTTGATCTCCTGTCTAATCAGTGTGTTTTCAGCTTAGATCTGGAATCCACGTCTCTTGTAAACATGAACAATTCCCAGACCTTTTGATCTCCAAAATGACTCATTCTTCCACAACTCTACTCCAGGGCAGCAGAGAGAAGTGACTCCTCTTCCTAGGGGTTTCTTTGGCAGGCTCCCCTGAGACATATAAAGCTCTCTCCTAATAAAACTAAAGAGGCTAAACAAGGTCTCCACTGGATCTCTAGGAGCTTTTTCTTTGACATTCTTCCCCTGGCTTTCCTTGGGACTTAAAAACTTAGATAAAGTTTGCTGTGATGGCTGGATTAATTTACTGCATTACCTGGGACTTGTTAGATAAGGACACTGGGACTGTAAAGTAAGAAAGGAAATAATGGATAATATAGAGGCTGATGAATTCAGAAGGAAGCAAAGAAACTGTGGACAAGGACCATGAAAGTGCAAGATAAGGTTTGACAGAGGGAGAGCAGAGACAGCAGAGCTAACAAGGACTTGGTAGCAGGTGGAGCTTTGAGATGGGCTAGGAAAGGACATGAGGGGAAGGGACTGAGGTACCCCGGGCCAGGGCATTGCACCTGTCTGAGGAGTTTGGAGAAGAAATTAGAAATCCATACTCCTGGGATCAAGACCTGTGGGTGGAGAGAAGTGATGGGAGGTGAGTGAGAGTGGAGCCACGTTTCCTGAACGGGCCAGAGCAGGGGTAACTTAACTCCTTACTGCCCAGCCTCCTACGAGGGAGAGCAGTACCGGCTCTGGGGGAAAATAGGAACAAACTTCAGAGGCAGGGATGTGGAAAAGACAAGACTGGGGCCAGCCCAGAGGGACAGGGAGCCCTAGCAAAAATGGGTGAGAAGTGGTGACCACTAAAAACATTCTTCACCATATGACTACTCTCCTGACCTTCACCATGCATCCCCACTTACCACTTTTTGTGGTACAAACTGGTCCTGTTTCTTTCAGAGCTCATGAAAATCTCTCATTCTCTTCTATAAATTTAAGGGATTAGATTTTATATTAAACCCCCCCACATTAGTCTTATTAAAAGTGTGAAGATTGATTTCAATTGCAAGAGAGATTTTTTTTCTTTGGGAGCTTACAGCCATTTTGGAAAAATATTTTTTCCCACCTGTCTCTATCCCATTCAAACTGCAAGTACTAAATAAGATATGAATCTTGCTAAAAATAGGATGAGATCGTGTAAGGAAAGACAATGCCAATGCACTTACAGGAGGCTGAATTACAATAATCCTTTTTACTTTGCCCACGATTTCTATTTCTGTCTGCTGCTTCTATGGTGCTTCTTTTGTATGATATATTCAGAATATGGGTAGGAGCTGTGAGCTATTTTTGGTATGTAATACTACACATGCAAGCAATGGATCACGTTTATGAACAGAGGAGGATTCTGCAGAAGATGTCTCATTAGGTGCTATTAAAAGTATATAACTCACAAATAATGTGAAATGCAGCAGCCTTCCAAGACAGCAAGGCACAAAACCTGTTTGTGTTGTAAGCAAACAGAAACATAAGCAGTGCTGCATTTTTCTAATTGATGGGTGCCGTCCACCTTCTAAACTGCTTATTTTGACACAAAGTCACTACACAGGCACAAATCTAATTTTTTACTTTGGTTTCCCAATTAAATTTCTTTCTGTTTCTTTTCTTCAGCTAGAGGAAAAGCCAATGTTTATGTGTTATTTCTTTTATGTGCTTTTACCTGAAAAGCACTTACTGAGCTGTGCCAGAAAGCTGTGACGTGTCATCCTTGAGTGTTTCAGTAGGTGTGTATCTGGGACCTGTGGCATCCAGGGGGGTCCTAGAAATCTAGGCTGATGAGCTTCCCTGGCGTGGCTTTCACATCATGCACAAATCTGCTTAAAATATGCCGTGTGGGCCACGTCAAGGCACCCCTGCTGCCATTTCCCTTCCTGAAGGTGCCACTTGCTCATCAGGTCATTTTTAGCTTTTGGCTGGAAAACTGCTGGGGCTTACTGAAAGGCCCGGGGAGTTCCCTGGGTGTTTTCCATTGGAGAAACCTACATCCTGTTATTGGGGAGCTTTTCGACTTCCCTTTGCAAAGTGAAAGAAGTCTGGGAATGCAATGTTTATCTGTTCTGAACTCTTTCTGGCTCATGTGTGTCTAAGAACAGCAAGTGCCTAAATAAAAAGGAAAAGCTATCTAGTAGAGTGCTGATTTAAAAACCAACACGGAGTGAACAGCACTAAGAAGTGTGTATGTAGATGTAAGTATATGCATGTGTATAAATGTATTAAACACTGTGTGATGGATGCGAAAATAACCATCCTTCAGGCCAAAAACATTTACATTCCTAACTGAAGATTTCTTGCACATGCCTATCTTTACGTATTTCTGCACAGCACATACAGGCGTGTATCTGTCCATATCGCTGTGTCACACACCCCTGTGGGGAGCCGACCTTTGGTGTTTTAAGCTGCTGGTGAGGTCTCCAGGGAGTCGTGCAGCCGCTAGAGGGAAGTGCGGCTCTGTGCCAGAGCAGCGGGGTTTAGGGGCTCACGAGCACGGACTTTTTGTTGCTAATGCGTGTTTGTTTAATGTTTCATTGCCAGGTCTGGTCTGTGTCTGTGATAAGTCCGCGGAGGCAGGAGCAGGTTGTGCTTGGAGCTTTCCCTTTCACCCAGTTGGACGGCGGAGGGCAGGGACGGGGGTTCTGGTGAGGAGCTGCTGCCCTCACACCAGCTCCTGACCGCACACTGGCAGGGCAAGGGGGTCCCAAAACCTCCTCCAGTCCCCTGGACATTTGATTCCAGAGACCTACAAGTGCTCCAGTGGTGTTCACAGGGAAACCTGCTAGGAACATGAAATCTGGTCGGGCAAAAGTTTAACCCATGCACATCCCCAACTCTCATTTCCATAATGCCAAGACAAGTACCTGCACACTTGGCTGCACAAAGAGCCCATCCAATGATACTTCTTTAAATGGTAAAGAAATTGCTATTTCGGTTTTTATGGAAAGGAGAAAGCTTAAAATGTGCATGCATTATCTGGATATATTTGGGATATAGCATTCCCTCATGCAGTTATGATATTTATTCAGAAACAGTGGATAAAGTAAGCTTGGATTCTGGATAGAGTTGAGACACCTGGTTCATGTCCACTGTTGTTTTCATGTCCTGTAAGTTTATTAGAGAGACATGACAGCTTGAAAGAGTAAACCCATGTGGATGAAATCCTTTGCTTCCCTTGGGGCCAAGAGAAGGGCTCTGAGCTCAGAAATATAGTAGTAACAATATTAATACCTTTTCCGTTTCTTTTCAGGGTAAATGCTACCATCTTGCCCTTTTGTGGGATATTTTATTATGGTTGAGTAGAGTACCACATCACTGGCACATGGTCCAAAAATGCCAGAAGTCACCTTCCCAATTTCTCACAGCTTGCTTTACTGCAATTTCTTAGTATATTGTCTTCAATAGCTTCCCAAAGCTCTAAAAATGCCTTGAAAACTTTTGGGAATAGTCCAGCTTAAAAATCTGTGGAGTCAGTTAGGAACGTTTCACTGATTTAAGTTGAGTAAACCTTCCATCCTGCTTTAAAACTTGTAATCTTTGTTTTACGTTTTTCAAGCATTTGTGAGATGGAGAAGCATGCTGATGGCTTTAATGTATTTAACTGCCTCAGCACAGTTGACTCTCAAAATCTCAGCTGAGCAGCAAAGCCAAGGGCCAGGGTCCAAGAGCATTCTCGCTGCTCTCAGATCATACTGGAGATTTGGTTTTTTTGTAAAAATCAACCTGAAGACTTCTTCGTCTGAGGTCTGGCTGAGTTTGACCTATGTGATGGATGAGGTGTCTGACCATGAAGCTTTCAAAGGGTCTGGCATAACTATGGGAGCTTACAGCATTCAGTGGTACCGGGTTGGAGGTTCCCAGTCAGGAGCTGGCTGATATGTAGGAGCCTCTCAGCTGGGGCAAGGGACCAATAAGCAGGGACTCCTATTCTCTCTGGTTTGTGCATCTCTAATCTGAGTAATATTCAGAGAACCAAAGATACTGAAGACATCTGCAAGATTATTTAGGAGCTTCTCAGAAACCAGATGATATGAGAAAATCAGCTGGAAATCCCTTTTCTTAACAAAAAAAGAAAAAAAAATAAAAAGGCAAGGGATTGGAGGTCAAAAGTGCAGTGTCATAATAGCCAGCAGTGTGTCCAGGAAGGGGAAAGTGAGGACAGCCTAGGAACAGCTCTTATAAACCAACAGGAGAGGGAATCCCCTGAGCTCAAATTTATATAAGGAAATTCCAGAAGGCAGGAAGCCACAGTGAGAAATAGGGCTTTTGTGGCTTTCTGTGGTCACCTAGGGTGACTTGACATTTTAAGTACTGATGGTGATTGAGGTGAATCACCCCAGGCAGAAGGGGAACGAAAGCTCCACAGTCATGTGGATCACATCCTGGCCTCTTGAATCCAGCTGGAAATATGCTACTTCTTGCACTTCCAGGGAGTCCCAGGTATTGTCATTTTTTCTTTCCTGACAGTGCTTCAGAGGCATCATCAGGTGTCATGGTGGCTTTAAACTTACACCAACCACACTAGAAAACAACTTCTGAGTAACCAGGATATGGTAGAAAAGTTCCAACCCCTGGCTTTGAACAGGTGAATAAGTGCTTTATAGCCTGTGCTATGCACATCCTACCCCATCCTACTCATATCCACGCTAAGCAACATGCACCATTTCCCTTTTTTCACTTGTTTATCTTTGTGCCTTTTTATTGGGGTGTTTTCTCTGCTGCTTGGTTACATATTTCTGTTGGACTGTGAATAATTGTCATGGTTGGTTTCTTGCTTGTTTGGCATAATTGATCTCCTTCATTTAAAAAAAAATTAAAATGAATATAAGGAAGAACTAAGGTGACTGCAGAGCAGGTTGTTTTCCATGTCCTCATTTTCACTTGCTGTTTGACTTTGGTCTGCCATGAAGGGCCAGTTGCCAGTGATTGTATCTGCACACACACACGTACACACAGAGATACAATGAACTCTTTCATAGTCGGGCTTTACAAGTAAATGGAGGGTGCTTATGCTCATACAGTTAGTTTGGATTCGTTCATACACGCTTTTGAATGCTGCCTGTAAGCTGCTTCATGACCTCAGATGTCACACAGCATCCCTCTTACATCCGATAGTTAAGTACCAAGCTGCCAAAGTATCTCTGTGTAAAGTGGATTTCAGAGTCTTTGCAAATGAGGTTTTTGCTAAAAAATTCCATAGAAGTATGCTCCAGTAAATATTACTGTTAGTTCAGATAAAAGTATGAAAGTCTTCACTTAATAGTATTGCAGAAGTCATGTAGTAGTGAAAAATGTAGGAGTCCAAGAACTTGTTTACAGCAGTTTTTTTAGCAGGTTGAAAGTTAAAAAGTATTAAGAAAAAAAATTGCACATAAATACCCCTGTATATATATTTTATAGTGAAAGAGTTCAAGAAACATCAAATTCAACACAAAGTTCATTATTTAGATATAAATTTCAATTTACAAGCAATATTGTAGCCAAGTCATACCACTGTGGAAAGACAGGGCCTCTCTTGCTTACCATGTTTCTCCAAATTACTTGCAGTGAGTTGCAGATATGTATAAGCAACGCCCAACTTAATAATTTTCAAGGTACAGCGCAAAACACACATTTTATAACTAATAATCATAAAGGGCTGGCCTGAGGAGTGAGAAATTACCTAGATATAGGGTTAGCTGAGGACATAATTGCCAGGCATACTATCATACCAGTAAAATGCATGTATGGAATAGAGTGATTTGAATTTGCATATTTGACGCTGTTTATTTTCTCGTTCCCTAAAGCATCGAGGATAGACATTTCATATCAGCCAAATCTCATAAAACTGGCTCCTGCCTTGCACTGGCATGCTGTAAAACATGTATTTTAAACCCTACCAGCAGTCTCCCTTCTGCTCTGTAAGTACAATGCCAGCTGCCACCGGTCAGCCTGATCTTGCCCACTCGCAGAGCGGTGGCTGAGTAGGAGGAAGGCCAGCAGCTGGGGTAAGCATGTGCCCAGCCCAGAGCCAAGATAACATTGCTGTGAATTTTTTTAAGTGTAGTGGCTGATCTGACTAAAACTATCCAGAGACACGGTCATGCAACTTCTATTCATATTGAAGATACATACAGGGTGTGTATATCTAATGCTTGTGAATCTAAGGGCTGTGATCTCATACTCTGCCTGGCCACTTGGGAACAGGAGATCACTGATAGTTAAAATCATAGTGTACTGAGTGTGAGGTGATAAGAAAATGTGGAGGAAACATATATTCATTACATGAACAAATAGGATAGGAACAAAGTTCATCTTACACCAGTTGCTCAAAAAGTTAGCTGTTTAAATCTAAGCTGCCAAAATGCAAGTTTATTTCATTCTAGAGTACACTCATGTGCATCTGGATTCAATTATCTAAATGTAGATCATGTGTAATTTTAAATGTTTGTAAGACATACCACCTGCTGTTCCAAGAAACATCAAATATTTTGCAAATTCAGTGTCATATGCAAGCCTTGTGCTCCCTCCAAATGGCTTGGAGTACCTAAGTTCTCTAAAGAAGCACAAGAACCTACAAGTATTCCTTGAATACTTTACAGAATTTCAACACCAAGGCCCAGTTGTCTTAATCCAAAGCTAAATCCTACTCCTAAAAATTCAGTGACATCCATTCCGAAAAAACAGACTTCAAAACTTCAGCTCTGCAAGTGTCTGTCACTATGCTTGCACTAATAGCTATCAGTATCACACTGGCTTAGTAATGATGAAGATTTTGGACAGGAGTAGCAGGCTTGAACTAAGATGGAAGACAGCGGATCTCATTATTCTTTGAAAATATGAAGGAGTTAGATTTTTGCTTCCTTGAACGGCTCAGGAAAAAAAGAGCCTCACAACTCTTCAAATTTGGAAAGTAAAAAATATTGGTTTATATATAATGATGAATGGAACAACACTGTATTGTCACACATAATAAGCTGTTATCAGTTACTGAATCCAATCTGGAAGCTGGAGATGTTACTGGAGTCCTCTCTGGAACCTGTTTTCTTTTCATGCAACATTTCATCCAGCAAGGATGAAAGACCTGCAAGATCTCCTTGAGCCTTGAGCTTCTTTCTGAAATATGGCAATTTGTGATTGATAGCAAAATGAAGGTTGAGATTTTTCCCTGGAATAGGAACATCTGTTGCTACAATCTCATGGGCCCCATTTGTATCCAAAAGCAGTCACCCAGCCTTGCTAGAGCAGACCAGTCACCTGGGTGCAGGCAGATCCTAACAAATCTCATTATTGGTTCATTCAACCAGATACACAGATGAAAGAGTATTTCACACTGGTTTTTACCTTATTTGAGAACACTTCATTGTCTGATGTTACCATTTTAATTTAGGCCATTTAGTCTATAGTAACTGATGTTATTGCTTATATGGAGTTAAAGCTTTGACAAAAAACCCCATGTTTCTAGCTATGATGTATAGGGTATGTATTTTTATTTTGCGTGGTGTGTTTAGTAGGTGGCAGTCTGTCTCTTCCTCTCTAAATGTTCCTGATTTATTGTCATGGTAAAACTACACCTCCAATTTTGTAAAATGGAGGAAAAAAATGTAATTTTTTCCTTGACAGAACTTTGGGATGGATGAAGCAATTTACTGAAGTGTCTTAAAAAAATATTTCACCTTGGGACAGAAAATAGAAAAGAAAGATTTAGCCTGTTGCAAAATTCAGGGGTGTTAACCCCTATATAATTATGTACCTATGTAGACAAAATAATAAAAACCCAGTATTTTCTAAGAAATCACCAGTGTGCTATATGGTTTCTAACAATGCATCTGAGGAAGCTGCAAAGCCCCATTATCCAAATGTCTGCAAGCTTCACAATATTCATTTTTAAGGAGAGAATGCCTCTAAGGAGAGAATGCAAACAGAGAACCAGACAGGTGTTCAAAGCACTGCCGTCCAGAGACCACTGCACTGAACTTGAACATCTGAGCTTGTTTCTGAGTTTGTTCCAGCACACAGGCTGCTGTGGCTGTGGCTCAGCCCTGTGTGCTGTGCTCCTTTGCCCTCCCTGCTGCGGGGGCAGGAAGCACCCAGGAGAGGACACATCTGCCTGACACCGTCAGCAGCCCCACAGACAGGTGTGTACCTGCTTAGCCCTGCTCATGCAGGCATCAGTCTCGACTAATTCTGAGCAATGCCAGCTGGCCCACACAAACCAGCAGGACTGCAGAACTCAGCCAGGTTGCTCAGTGTCCCTGGGTGCCTCCAGGTGACAGTGCTGTGCTCTGCACAGCCACCCCTCCTGCACTTGCAGGGGTGGTCAGAGCTCTGTGGCTTGTGCCTCGAGGCACTGGCTGCCATAGCTAGTGGAGCTTTCTGGCATCTGCCTTAAATCTGAGCCAATTTTGCAGCAAATTAGACCCATCTATCACACGGCATTGAGTTCAGCACAGAAAAAAACCAGTATTTTCCAAACCACAGCTAAAGAAAACAGATAGTACTGCAAGACTACAGATCTTAATCAGAAAGGGGGAGATCTGGTTTAATATTCCTCTCATCCTGATGAGATTCAGATTGCCCTTCCCAGGATATTGCACTCCTTGGCAGTCTACAGACAAGACTGTGGTGATGGTCATCTACTCTACAGGCAGAATGTGAAACTGATGGGAGCACAGAAAGCACTAAAGTGTCTAAATCTGCAGACTACTATTTATAGGTGCATCCTCAGCAATGAGAAAACCTTGTTTCTGCTTCCTGCTTCCACGTTGGTCTGTGTGCTTGATCCAATGATCTATAATGAGGTAAATTCAACACAACGTGGCAAGGGTTTTATGTTGTATAAGGCAGTCATGGCAAAGTGTAGAGTGGGGTGATGTTAATCAATAGTCACCATGACTCCTAAGTTGTTTCTCTCAGTCAGAGATCGGTGAGATTGGAGATTGGTGCTAAATTATTGCTAATAGTCCCTCCCCACAGGGAAGGAATGGGAAAGTGTTAAGACATAAGAATGGGATGAGATCAGTAGGTCAGAACATGAAGGCAGGTGCTGAGAATGCTGGAAGATGGAGCTATTGCTGCTGATGGAGCTGGCACTGGACAAATGGGAAGCTGGAGCCAAGATGGAGCTGTGTCATGCAGGGTGTTTGCAGAGAGGGTGGGCTGTGCCAACACGAGGAACCTTTCTTTTAGGTGAAAAATGAGAGCAGTGACCTTTGCAGATGTCTGAAGAGACACCTAACCTTTATTTTCTCTTTCTTTTTTAGTATATGTAGCATTTTACTTGGGAGCTGCATGTCTCTCAGGGTGGGTGATATAATGGTAGTGCTTCTGCTCTTTCCCCTCTGTGTTGGGTCATGCGAAGAGGGAAGGACCTGTCCATGATGCTGCTGTCCCAGCTCTGGAGCCTTCCAGTGGTTTCTTGGCCTTCAGGATCTCACTACCAAGGCTGTTGCCCCAGCTTCTGTTTGTCTCTGCATCCCACAGCCACTCTGAAATCATGCAAGAAGCTTTGTCCCTGTGCTCAGGCAGTGCTGGGGGCAGCAGGGGCAGGTGGGCACCACACAAGGGGTCTTCGACCTGTAGAGCTGGGTATGTCACAGGGCTGCATGAAACTGAAAGGAAGTCTCATCTCCAGATAGAGGGATTTTCCTTGGACCTGTCCACATTTTAGCATGTATAGAAACCCTTCAAAACAGAATCTCATCTTGGAAAGACTTAAAGAGGTTTCAGCAATCAAGGTAGGTGATGTTTAAGATTAATTATGTCCCTGCCAAACCATGCTCATGGTGCTAGTCATGTATTCCATGGGATCTAATAACAAAATGGAGTCAGTGAAATCAGTCAGTGAATCAAATGGCTAGTGTCCTTCTCTGGTAGAAAAACAACCCAAAAACATCCTGGCAAATATTATAAATGAATGGTCTCCCCTTAGTTCAGGGAATAGTGCAGGATATGCTGGTGTTTCTCTTTATATGGATAATATTGCTTGCTAAAATAGGAGACTTTAATAAAGGATTTTGGCAATATCTTGAGTTATAGTCAGCTGTCATTCATTATCTATGATCATAGCAGCATGACAAGTTTTTCTTGGCATTCTAGACACTTTCAGAGGACATTGGAAAGATATGTAAGTTGGATGAGAGATACAGTACCAAATGAAAGTTGGACTATGAATTCTAGGCATTAAGGGCAGGGATGTGTATGATGACTAGAAGCTCCTATCTCTAAACTGCCAGTGATTGGTTAAACAAAATTTGAGCCAGTTTTCTCCTGGTTGATGGGCACCAAAACCTTCCTTTCCTCCGAGCCTGAATGAGCAACATGATAATGGGTCATCCTGCCAGTTACTCAAACCATGCTAAATAAAAAAAATGCAAAGCTGAAGTGTAATGAAGCATTAGGACTTGACATCAGATATCAATTACATAAAGAACAAACAGAGTAGTTGGTTTAGGAAAGTTACATAAGCAGTATTTTTCCTTACCACCACACTTGAAATTATTTACAATACCTCTGTTAAAATATGTCCGATCAAATATTTTGAATTGTTGAGTTATAGAATAGACTTGATTGGTATTTATTGTCTCAGGTGGCCTGCTATGACTGTTTCTTTGTACTACATTTCTTAAATAGTAAATTATAAAAAATAATTACATTTCATGATTTGCAAATAGTTTAATACAAAGAAGCACTACATTTACTTCAGTAGTGTTACCTCAGTTTTCAACGCTTACTAGGAAATTTGATTTCAGTATCTACTTTTACGCCCCCTCTTTAAAAAATGCATCTGTAAAAAATATTGAGGGTTTAAATCAAGTATTCATACAGAATCACCATATGGATAAGGTTGGAAGGGACCACAGTGAAGTCATCTGGTTCAACCTCCCCACTCAAGCAGGGTCACCCCAGAGCACATGGCACAGGATTGTGTTCAGATGGTTCTTGAATATCTCCAGTGAGGGAGACTCCAGTAGATTCAGTAGTGAGCAGTGAGTAACTGAAGCAGTAAGTCAGACAGAACAAAGTAAGCATTTAATTTCTGACTCTTGAACTTTAACCTGGCACTACTGAGGCAAGACAAAATTTTGCCGTGGTGGACTCTCAGGAGAGCCCTAAACTAGGTCTGAATGATAGCTTTGTCTACAGCCCCACTAGGTACAGATGATGACTTGGCCATAGAAGCAGTGAACAGTGCTCTGAGCCTGAACTAACCCTGCCTGTAGCCTGGTTTCAGGGCTGCACAGCCAGCAGTGCTGGTGCTCTCTTGCCCGTGAGGATCAGCTACACAACAGCTGTGTGCTGAGTGTCCTGACAGACTGCCAGCATATCCTGGGTGCTCCGCTGGCCTCAGACCTTGCTGCTGCAAGTCTGCACAGCTCCACTTGCCTCTGGCCTCTGGGTCAAAGAATGGACAAGAAAGAGGGATTTGCTGGGCTTTGCTTTGTTTTGTTGCCAATGCTCTTTGAAGGTTTTATAGACAATGCAGCCTTAGCTTATGGAGAGCAGTGGTGAAGGACACCTCCTGTATGTCAATACTGACCTTCCTATGTGGTCATTCATTAACACACTAGCTGTTCTCCCTTGCTTTACAATTTGGTTAGTCAGAGATTTTTAAAAATAGATCCTCTTCATAATCGCAGTGCATCAGAGAAGAGTCACTACCTTCCTTCTTTCAACTTTGAATGAATCACAGACTTAATCTTGGACACCTAGAAAGCTGTATTTCTAAATATCAGGCAGCTATTTAAAACCTGTGATCAGCTGTCATTATGTCCTGATGGAGGTTGTATGGCTCTGAAATGTTGAAAAAATGTACTATTTGAAAATAAAAGCAAGTTATAACACACCAGACTGCAAGCATCTGTACTGTGAAGGCTGGATGCAAAGCTTAGAAAAGAATACAGAGTGGAATTACATGCTGACAGTTCTCAGGCATTTTTATTCAAATGTTTCATTTAGGATGATTTAAGACCTCCATGAGCAATGCCAACAAAATAAATAAATAAATGCAGACAGTCTATGAGGATGCCGCTATCGTGGGAGAATGATGAACAAATACCCACATATCACACTCCCTGGGGTCCCAGCTTGTCCAACGCCCTCGTGAGACAGGCTCTGTGGATTTCTGAAGTGGTATCAAAGCTAGGCACCGACTCCTGATGGTGTACAGATGTGACATCCCTAAACACTTGCAAGTGTGCCTATGTTCGCACATGCAGATGTGCACATTCCCATGCCTCTGTGATTAATCCTGTGGCCTGAGTGGTGAGACACTTAATCTGTATGTAAGACATTTCTCTTGATCTCTCCTCAGAGTTTGTAAATCCTTAATACCACTGAAGTAATTAAGAGAGTCCCATGCCTTCACACCTAGGGAAAAATATGGAAGATGGGGATCTAAATACCAAGCACAGACTTGAACCTGCTGTTGCCTATGGGTGTCCTAGTTGAGTATTATCTTTTGGCTTACACAAACCCACCATCACAGTGATGGGTTGAAACTATCCTGATTTCATATTATCTCTCCCATTTTTTCCTCTGCTGACAGTAATAAGCAATTTAACAAAACCTGCAATATATCCTGTCATCAAAACCAGTCACTGCCACAGGAGTCCATGCAGCACTAGTGTAAAGGGAAGGACACAAGCAAATCAATAATCATAAAGGATGGACCTTCCAGGTTTGCATTTCCTGAATGTTTTCTTTCTTACCATTACAATATCCATTAAGTTGGTTATAATGTACACTACAGCTTCTGGACCAAACAAAGTAGTGGTCTTTTAGATTGAGAGGTCTTGCAGTGCTCATGTATCCTTCTGAAATAGGATTCAGGAGAGCAAGTGCTTTATTTGAGCTTATTAATTCACCTGCTCTGACAGATGAGTTAAAAATTAGAATATTTTCCTTTCTTAGTTAGGAAAAATCCAAATCTAATCTTTGATGTTCTTTGATGTTATGATCAAACTAAGGTGTGACATGTTACTGTAGATTTTTAGGTTCTGTGCTTTGGCCTCTTCTTATGTGTTCCCTGTGCCCCAAAACTGAAAAGCAGATGTAAACTTGTTGGGTCAGGGATCACGTCTTCCATCTAGAGTGTAGTACAGTGGCACCTGTGAGACACACATTACAAAGTACAACCGTAATAACAGTTGACATTCCAGAAACTTAGCAGGAGTCAACCAGATTTACTTTTCTAGACATTTCCCTCCTTTTGCCGTTTTTACTTTTGAAATGTTTGAGTTAATCCCTGACATAATGCAAAAATAATCCTGGGTTGATAAGAGAAACAATTTCTGGATTTGTGAGAAAGCTGTGGAGTAATTTATGAGAAATCTTTTAGAAAAGGCCTCACCATACTTCTGCTCTTTGGCACTGTGAATATAGAAGCTGTTTGTTTTCTCTGCAGTAATTAGGGATACATGACTTTCATTTCAGTAATTTTCATGTAATCATTTCAGTTAATATAAGAGAAAAAGACATTTGTCAGTCTCAGTCCCAGTGTAAAAAATAGAGTTTTTCAATTTGTAAATTCATTTAGATAATCTGGGACTCACTCCCTTTTGTAATAACTTATCAGTCTGTCCCAGTGCCTAAAACTAATATACATCCAGTCAAATACATTTCTCTAAGGATATGGAAATTTCATGGATTTTAACTAAGTAGGTTCAAAACATTTTACTTAAATTACTGCAATCTCTGTACACCACCCTCATTCACAGGGTTAATCTAGATGACTTTTATGGGAACTTTGCTTCATCTTTTATTTTTCTACTAAGCCAGCAGAAATCAGTAGCTTCATTTTGAGGTGACTCAACAAAAATCAGACAGCATTAATCAGTGGGAGCAAATCCTCATTTGCATGAACGTAAACATGTGTCCTGAAATAAAGCAAAAATGACACAAAACTTCACTAGCCTGTTGCCATGACATCAGGAGGTTACAGCACCCAGCCTTCTCACAGGAATAACAGTCTTCCTGGTGGCTTTTCATAGAGGGCCTTCTTCAAGAACCTGTCTAAGATGAGGGAAAGAGAAGATGGGATTGACACCTAGCCATGGGCAAACCCCAAGGTATCTGGGTCCCTGATTCATGCATGGAAACTCAGTATTAGGCAGTGATTACCCAGGCTGACGTGTGCTGTACCTCATGGCTTTACACAAACAGTCTGTTCTGCTGAAGGGGGTTGACAGGTCACTGATTTCAGGATGCCTGATCCCAGTGTAAGTTAAAACAGGATTCTTTAATTGGTACCTGTTGAAGAAAAGTTTCCGTATGAAATTAGAAAAAACAGATCTACTGAGGTATGCTACCTCCCACTGACACCTTTCAGATCCTACCTCCCAAAACATCACCTGTCAAAGGTCAGGCAGCTGAAGGAAGACAGGCAGCAGAGACAGCACCAATCCAGTCATGGGAAGGCACACGCCAGTGGAGGACTTTCTGCAGTGGCATTTTATGACCACTTTCTCTTGAAGATGGTTCCCATGCCCCACATGAAAAAAATTGCATGTGTTTGAGGTGTCAGAAACAATGGAAAGACCAAAAACTATTCTTGGTGCAAATTCTCCTACTGACTTCTGTGGTATTCTGGGAGAATTGCCTGATTCCAGGGATAAAAGAGTCTGGTATTTAAACTTACTATTGTATACACAGGAAATGCAGAGAATAACAGCAAGATTAGCAACAGAAATAATTTCAGTATTGTATCATATAAAGGGCCTTGGACACTGGTAAGACTTTGATTTCCCCTATTGTAAACAGGATCACTGAGGAGCTTCAGAGTATTTTGACCCAAGTGCTGAAAAGATGAGCTCAGATTTGGATCTAGCTTCTGAGTTTGGAGGTGAGAGTACATCCAGCTGTGTATTCTCACCTCCTCCTCCTTGTTTGAAGGTGAAGCAACAGGGTGCAGGCTGTAACCATTACCCCTTTGCCTGGCTACAGGAGCAGGAACCTTTGGGATAAGGAGAGAGTAGAAGACTCCATGTGATAAACAGCTTAGCTCAACTCAGGGCCTTTGGGCATTTCTTTCAGAGTTCCTAAATTTAGATATTTAAACATTTGAGAAGGATAAGTTGATGAAATGCAATGACCTGTAATGTATCAGAGTACAGACTAGGTAATCTGACCTTTTCTATAGAACAAGAGAAGTTACAAACTCTGCATATATGCATTGTTATTATCATTCAAGTGAATGGTTTAGATTTTTTCTGGGCTCTGCTTCTGATTCCCAAAAAGTGCATATGACTTTGGTAGGGAAGTGATGTGATAGGGTTTGGCTTTTCTGCATCTGGAGGGTGGATCTCTTTTATGCTTATAAAGTACAAGTGGGATGCAGAATTTTCATATATTTCATAACTTTATAAGCCAGAGAGAGAGAGAAGGAAACACCCAAAATAAAATATGGATTTTTTCCCCCAAGGATTTGCTAGAGTTAACATAATTTTTTTTAAACACTAAAATGTTGGTTTTTTTTTTTGCGCTTTTCTGATCATCAGTTAGAAATGAATACTAACAATAGCCAAATATATAACTGATAATGTTTATAGTGAGACAATCTAGAACAAGGGACACAGAATCAGTTTGGACTCACAGAAGATTGATGTGCAAGATTCCTGAGTTTCTTCTGCAAAGCTCAGTGATAATGCCCACCCTGAAGGAATTCCATCACTTGGGCTGTCTCCCGAAACCTGCTCAAGCTCTATCCTACAAGCAGCATCACTTTTACTTCCACAGAGGTGGTCTCCTTGGGCTTATTTTAATTGTGATATTAAACCAAAGGAGATTTAAACACTAACTTAAAGGGGATACATTCCTTATTTGGCCCTAAAATGGAAGAACTAGCGTGGTTTCACACAAAATTTTAGATATATCACATCCTAAATATGGCATATGTTGAGAAGTGGTGAATGAAGTCAAATAAAGTACAGGAAAAAAAAATCATCCTGTAATTAGAGACAGACTGCAAAAAAATTCCATCACACAAATAAAACATAAATGCTAAGTGAAACAACATCATCAGGTTTAATGATTTATAACCTATTATTTTATATATAGCCTGTAACATCAAAACTACTGCACATATTGAAAAAGAAAAGAAGAAAAAACTTATAAAAATATTAGTGATTAAATAGCATACACAGTCCTTTTTTAGTGCCAGAGATCTCTCTTTGATAGTTTGTCTCTCTGGTATTCATGCCTGTCTGTTTTTGTTTTTAAAGCTATCCTTGTATTTCAGTTTTAGCCTTGCAAAAGTACAGACTTCAGTGGAAATACCAACACATAGAAGTGCTTTATTAGGGTTGTTTTGCTTTTTGTGACAAGATTTAGGTAATATACTTCAGGTAATTTTAATATTTTTTTAAATTTTCTGCTTGATTTAGTATTTTCATTCTTCTCAACACTTAAATAAACCTTCACTTTATTTATCCTTATTACCCAAACATTCCCTTGATGAAACTGAATTTTTGCTGTGTACAATCTGCTGGGGG
>QWTY01026084.1:10399-22111 GCA_008033365.1 Pseudorectes ferrugineus | reverse complement strand
GCAGGGAGCCCCAGAGCCTCTGCTCAGTCCAGGAGCTTTATGTGGCAAATGAGTCATGAGGAGTTAGAGGGACAGAACAGAGAGATACAGCACCAATGGAGAACACCTGCCCTATTTCTACAACTAGAATAGACCTAGGCCATCCTCTGAGCTCACCCCTTCTCTAAACCATTTCTCACACTTTCATACAGCTGAGAAGAACATGGGTGAGAAAGGAAAATAGCCACGTGTTTTGTCAAACCCCAGAGATGCTAAGTGTTTTACAGTTTAAGAGGCCAAGGTACTGAGTACCTTACAGATATATACATGCTTTCATGACTGGAAGTAACTAAGTCAAAATTCTGTAGTTGTAGCACTAAATGTACAGCTTCTGTTTAGCATCATCCTAAATTTGTTCACTATTTCTTACATCTACCTTGAGACAAACAGAGCAGCAGCAGAAAAACGAGATATAAATATACAAGTGAATAACTGATCAAGCAGAATGCAACTTTTCTTGTATCAGTCCTTCAAAGCCTTCAAGATACCTGTACATCCATCAGGAAAAAACCACCCCAAACTTTAAAAAAAACCAAAACAAAACAAGAGAACCTGAGAGAAAGATTTTTAGTTTACATGCCATAAAACAGAAAAAACAACACAATAGCATGGCCAGTCTTCTACAAGCTGTCTTTAACACAAGTCTGCTGGGACATCTTTTAGAAAAGCACAGCACACATCTTCACTTTGCTTTAGAGCAACAGAAATTTGGGAATTTTTGCCACCTCATCTCAGCAGCAGTTTGCAGAAACGGCCTTCAGCATTCAATTAGTTTCCATTTCAGAATTAGCAAAATACATTCCCAGAGCTATCAGAGAGAAAAAGCAAGAGGTGTGTGCTCTCTCAGACTCCTGGCTGCTCTTAGAGTGGCTGGACACACTGCTCCCCTGAGGATTTTTAAAGTTGCCTGTTATTTCAGTGTGTCACAGGAGCAGTTTGTCGTATTATTCCATAAAACCAAAACCCACCATCTCCAATCAGATAAAGGCACCCTCCATTTCAGAGATGACTTGCCCACTTTAACAAAGGGATCCTTTTAACTTGCTGTCCTCATGCCCACCAGACCACACGCTGGGGTGAATGTGGAGGGGGAGGCAGGGAACACTTCTTTGTGCCATTATTCAAATGCCTGGTAACAACAATGGCTAAAAAGGCTGAGGATTTAAATTACTTAGCATCTAAGTGGATTCACTGGAAATACTTTCAAATTTTTTTCCCTAGCAGATAGCCTGAAGATATGCAAAGACTGGAAAGTGCATTCAAGATGCTGAATCTGATGTTGCTGTCTATTTATGTCAGTACAATTTCCAAATCAAAATACTGAAGCAAATGGTCTTCCCCAGGGAGCAGATGTTTGAATGCAGTGATGGGGACCAATTTAAGAACATAGGTACAAATGAAATGTTCATTCTGTCCCAGCCTTCTCAAGCGAGGTGAATTGTGATTCACAGAAAGGAGATGACTACGCCAGAAACAAGTATGAAAAATTAATTTCTTTTTCTCTAACAGTGGACTGCTGGAATTTAGGAGAGTGTCTTTCCAAGTGAGATGCTACCTCACACAGTAAGACAGTATCTGATGTTTTTAAAAGCAGCAGTAATGTTCTCCAAGTCAGATGCATACAGAATACAGTCTCTGAAGCTATTCTGCACAAACAACTATTTTTCTCTTGTACTTTGTTGCAAATTAGGTTTGAAAGGGCTTCCCTACTTCCTAACAGTGAGTGAAACAGTATGTGTGAATGACTTGTGGAAGCAAGAAAGCATAGCAGGTTCACTGGATGCTGCAATGCGTGAGGATTTTCCATTTGCTTCTTACAAGCTCGCTGCCTTTGCATCTAAATTACTATTTATATTTCAGCAACATCTTGGATCAAAGCAGGATGGAGGCATCATTTTGCCAGGCTCCGTACATAGTTACGGGTAAATAATCCCCATTCGTTTGGATCCAGCTCCGTAGCTGGAGCTGCATCACAGGACAACAGTGGCCCACATGACCCAGCCCTCCCCAGAGTGTGCACGGGCACTCACTCCTAAGCTGTGCAATGCTTTACTGCCCCTGTATGCAAAGCAATGTTTTGGGTTACGCTCTGCAAACAGCTTTATATTGTTATTTTGCATGGGTAAACATGAGACCATGGCAGCCTAGCAACTCAACGGCAACAGAAGATAGGTTCAGAAGGAAATTAAGAATCATTTTCCTTTCCCCACTTGCTATCTAGTTTTTAGCAAGATCAGAAACTACAACTGAAAAAGCTTTTGGGTTCTATTTCCAGTGCTGGCAATGGTTTTCTGACCATGTCTGTCTGTTCCTAGTTTCTAAATTTACAAGATAAAGATTATAAATTTCCTCCACTTTGGACAGATTTGGAGATCTTCAAATGACAAGTACTATATAAAAGAGTGTATGTTTTTGCCAGAGTACTCCTTAATAGATGGCCTCTTAGACAGCAAAGCAACAGGCAGAATAAGCAACACCTAAGCAAGTCACACGCACTCTTCACCAAGATCAAACAAGAACTCATCTTTTAGATGAAGTCAAAGAGCCCTAGGCAAGAGGGAAAGGACTTCTTCATCTATTCCAGCCTTTTTTACCCCAAGGTTTTGACAAGTGTGGATCCATCAGTAAATATTTTGTGGTATCACCGATGCTCTGGCTCAGCACAGCTTTCATGTTTTCTCCACTGTCATTCTAAAATTAAGACAGTGGCCAGTTTGTCAGTAAGTTGTCTCTGCAACCAAGTCTTCCACCACTTTTCAACATCACTGATTTAACTGCTGTATCTACAGCAGAGCAAATACTGTGCTTGTGCCATAAATGAAAGGGGGATGCAAACTGAAACTGGACACAAGGCTTGAAATTACTTGTAAATTCTCACCAAGGTTATAAAAGGGCCACTTGAATATGAAACAGAGATAGTGAACAAATCCTGGAATAAGCTTTTAAAGAGAGAAGAATCCAGGCCAAATGGAAACACATGAAGTATAATTTATAATGAACAATGTGTAAAAAGCTATCCAAATCATGGAGCTCAAAATGAGAATAAACAGTGATCTTCCAATAGGGACAAGTACAGATAAGGTAAGTATCTGCTAAAAGGCTGAACTCTGAGTAACCCTTGGGTGTTACCAACTGCTTGAACAAGTCATCAGTATCTTTCACTAATGGCCAAAAAAGACTAGAGCAAAAGTACTGCATATTCAATATGGCTAACATGGAATTCAGTACCTGTCAGTGTGACTGTTGCTCAGCAGTTAATTATGTAAAAAATAGACTTGCAATCCACTTTTGCCTGCTATGAGCACAGCTGATCCTGCAAGATAACTGATCTGCCCAATAAGATGGAACAATGCCTGCAGTCACTCAAAGTACAGCAATAAAGAACGAACAACCAAAAAAACCTAAGCCTCACTCAAGCACACACATCATGTACGCATTCCCATCTTGATCTGCACGGGCACCAGTGGAGGTCAGCAGGATCACTGTGAAATGTGAAATGCATTGGGTGTAAACACCTGGAAGAGTGTCAGCCCACAACAGAAAACAAAAGACAAATTCTCTTTAAAAAAATTTTACGCACTTCGAGGTGTTTTTACATTTGTTAAGGCTCTTTGACAGATCACATCAACACTAACTGGTGGAAATAAAAATCAGGTGCAGAGCAAAGCTATTCAGGTATTAAAAGGAAGAGTGCTAGGGGGCTCCTGGAGCACTGTTGGACAGCAGCAGAGATTGCAGCCCAGGTGGATGGAAAAATACAGTCCCCAGGTGGAGTTGGGAGCCTCCAACCATGGGTTAAACTGTTCAACCATGTTTATTTTCAGAGTGATGACTGCCTTTCAGTAGTTATTTGGTTTGAGATGACACAGATCCCGTGTCCTTAGCCTAGGACAGGTTTAGTTCTTAACTAGGTAGACCCTTAAAATACAAAGTGACAACTCTAATATAGAAACTTTTCCCCCCACCCCAGCCTTCCCCAGACCTATGGGAACAGGAACCATCATCCAGCACTTTATATCTTCCCTGAGGTGGGTGAGATATTCACTGAGTGTTGATGACAACGTCTGACTGGCAAGCAGTCACTATCCCATGGGAATGAGGAAACGTGCAAACACACTGGAAACACGACCATGTGTCACGCTGGCATCAATCACCTCTCACCAACGAGAGCAGTCAGCACTGCAGACAATGAACCATCCAGGGCAGCAGGGCTCCTGCTGTGCTCTGTAACTCCACACTGCCTTTTCCTGAGCCTTCTAGAAGAAAACAAAAGGTGAACCCTAGACAGCCAAAAACACATGAGATCACACAACTGCCCATCACTAAGCATAACAGCAGAACTTGGCCAGCTCAACAAGTATCTCAAGCGTTTCTTGCCAGGTACTTGAGTTTCCAACAGAGATGCTGCAGTTTCTTCCAAAAATGTTGTCTTCTTAAACAAACTGGACAGATTGTTGTGGAGATGCTAAGAGAATGTCAATCTGCTAAATGTCAGAAGGATTTTGACTGAACTAGGAAGAAAAATGGTCAGGAATTGCAGCTATATAATTAGTAGCAAATCTTTAATTCTACATGTTTGGATAACAAGGCGGATTTAGAATCAATTGCTGAAGTGGAGCAGCCAAGAGGACAGATTCAGATCTTCTCTGTATCAGTGGAAACGCAGAGTAGCTCCACTGAAGCCAAAAAAAGTATGTAATACTGCAACAGTTCCATCCGCACAGCCTGACAAAGCTAATTTAATGAAAACACTGCCTTATTTTTTTTTTCCTTAATCATCTTTTTACCTATTCATGAAATGCACCCAAGCCCAGGAAGACTGAAGCTCTTCAAAGGCAGGGGCTGAGCCAGGAACAAGTCCCAGAGTGGCCAAATTTCAAGTCAACTGTTTATTTCAACATCTGAAAGCTCAGGCCCCAGACTCCTTTCCTCCTTGTAGTCTCTTTCTGTAAACAGAAGTTTCATTGAGGAAAGGGGGCAGCTTGTTCCTGCTTACGTGACTGATCCATGGAGTTGGGCTTCCATGGCAGACACCAGACTTCCACCAGACTGTTAGGACACTTAAGAAAGAAGCTCTTTTGAAATGCCTAAGTTTCTTTAAACTCACAAAAGAGCAAGAAAATCACAGTCTCTATCTGAAAACTGTTTTGTGAAGTGACACATCTTACATTTTACACATTATTCATATAATCTGTAGAAGACAGTCAGTAGTTGACCGACACTAAGATGTTGAACACCTTCCAGCCTAGAAATGCTTGCAGTGTGCCAGCTCTACATAAATTGAATCTTGAGTTACAAGGACTAAGTGAGGGTGCTGAGTGTCACCACAGAAGGGATGTTGAGTTTTATTGGACATTGGACAAATTGTTGTCTTCTCCCCCCCAGGAAGTTGTTGCCACCAGCAACTTGAGACACTGCCATCACCATCTGTAACAGAGGAAGCAAGGCCAGAAATTTTTGTCTCCTTTCTCATGTCAGGAAGGGTGTTTTTACAACAGATGAGCAAGAGTGGTGAAGAAATGAAAAATAATTCAGAAAACATGGAAATACAGCTAATACCAGTTGCTTTGGACACACAAAAAATGTATTACAGAAACATACCACGTACAGTCTTGTATCCTCTTGATACAATCTCCTCTTGATGACTTTAACATGGTAGTCTTGGATGAGTCAGTGGGAGATCTGCCCAAGTAAAAACCTCAGGATTGCACCCTCCAAAATTATCTTCACCAAAATCCAGAGAACTTAACAGCCTTAATGTGTCCCCACAATACATTTTGTGTCATTCCAAAGATTAATTTTGGCTTACCAAAATTCTTTGGCTAGTTAAAGCAAGGACAAAAATAGTGGTGTCCACCAAACTGAAACGAAAACAACAATCTCAAAGCCATTTGTCTTCACAGTCATTTCAGAGTTATGCTAAAAATACGAAGGTGGCATATGGCATTCATAGTGGGTCTCATCACTCTCTGTAGCACCAAATAAGAGGGAGGCAAGTGCAAGGTGCAGATTTTGGTGGTTGAGTGTGATGCAAAGAGATGTGGGAGGGAAGAAGCTACTGAAGGGCACCGAGAAGGAAAGCAATGGGATGGGGCTTGGGTTTTCTCTTCTGATGAGGGTATGTTTTATCAAGCATGAAATGGTTTATTAATGGACAATAACACTTTTTAAAGGACCACTACTGGCTTGTACAAGGAATACCACCTAAGGCAAGTGGGAGAAATGTCAAAGTTTCCAAGTCCTTGTGTCAGACTGTTTACAGCATTGGAGTCCCTCCCATGTTCCAGGGGGAAATACTTTGTCCAAGGTCACATAGAAAGTCTAGGACATAGCAGGGAAATTATAGCAGGTGTCAGACCACCATCTCACCTCCTGGTCACTCTCATTCACCATCCTAGTCACAATCCAACCATGAGGAAAAACCTTCCTCTGCAACTGCACAGGCCAGACACATCAGTGAAAGGAGTGGCTTTCCCTGGAGAAAGGCAGAGGGAGCTCTAAGATACTCCTTGTGCCAGCTCACCTCACACCATTAAGCTTTTCCCACACTATCCCGTTCCTCCCTCACCTCACAGTCATCCCTTTTTATTTTGGCCAAGTATTTTCCCACCCTCTTAGATACATGACTGCTAGAAAGAGCGTTTCTGTAACACCTGCAGACTCTGAGGCCCTAAAGCCCCCCAGACTGCTTAGCTGCCCTCAGCCAAGGGTCTGGCAGTACCCTGGTGCTGGCTGTCCCCAGGGCTCTGCCCCACACCTGGCAGTGAGGCTGTTTTTGCAGCAGCAGCAGCACAGAGATCCCTCAGAGCAAAGCAGCGACAGAAGCTGAGCCACCTGGCCCAGAGCTGTGCCTAATGTCACAAAGGGGATTTTGCCCAGGCTGTCCTTAAGAGGATTAGGGAATCATCTACTTGCACAAAACAACAGTCACATCTGCTGCTCCAGCGCAAGTTGTTCTTATCTGCTCTCACGAAGCTCGTTTCTGCTCTGGCCTCAAAACTCCTCCTATTACAGGATCCTGCCATGTAATGCAGACACTTGTGAAGAACAGGGGTTGGATACATGTGGAGGGTGAGCACCAGGCCAGGTGTATTCAGAGCTTGTCCATCCCACAATACTAAGCAGCATCACACAGAGCAAATAACAAATAGGCCTGGTTTTCAGAAGCTGAATATTCACAGCAAGCTGGGTATCACTGAGCAGTCAAACTCCTGAGGCTTCAGAGGGGGTTTAGGAGGACTGTGGTGTGTTCAAAATTTGTGAAAATGTAACCAATTATTTAGCAGTTTAAATGAGTCAAACATTAAAGCTCAGCTCGCAAGTGATATTCCCAATATATGTCCTATATCAGAGACAGAAAAATCTTCATTGTGTCAGATGTGTAGATGTATAAAATGGTACCAAACTGGTACATCTAAAAGGAACAGGAAAGGAAAGCAAATTTCTTAAGGCAAGACCTAAAACCTGCCTACTTTTCTTAGCTTTTTGAACTCTAAGATACATGCAGACCAGCCACCTTGATTTTTACTCCTTTCAATTGGCAAGAGATAAGATTATCAAGGTGCCTATAAATTGCTTTTATTGATTTTACAAATAGGGGTGATTTTTTTCACTTTTTATATTTTATAACTAGACTTGTAATTTAGATTTCAGGTATGGCTTCCTAAAAGAAATCCAGGATTGCCCATTTGACCCCTAAGCAAATCAACCCTAATCCTATAATATAACACTCTTCCACAGGATTGAGCACCCTTTCACTCCCAAGGTGGTCCCACCAGGTTAAACCAGGGTTTAACCATTGTACTCTTGCTCATCCCACTGGTGCATGGATTAGTGATGGACTTCTTTTGCCAGGACTCAGCACGGGATCATCAGTACAGCAATCCTGGATGCACAGAGCACACGGGGATGGATGTGTGGAAGCAGGGACAGAGTGAGCTGCAGCATGAATAGGGCACAAGGTGTAGTGAAGAGCTGGACCTGGGGTGTGTGGTCTGCCTTGTTAACAAAACCTCCTGTGAAACAGGTTTCTTTTGCAGTAACAAGTCCTAGTGCTTACTTACCCTTCCAACTCCAGAAGTTTTTTCCAAAATATTTGACTAAAATATTCCACTGAAGTTGGTTGCCCCTTCCCTGCTGCTGAAGGGTTGGGGATTGCTCTGCCCTTTCTCACAGCCTTCTCCAACAAAGACTTCACCTCCCTAGAGGAAATTAATCTGCTTCTTTCTACAGATTTCTCATCAGAAACAGCTCCCTCTGCCTCATGGTTCTTGTTCATCTCCTCTGGGCTCTGTCAAGTGTTTCCACGCCTTTCTCAAAGCATGCTGACCAAAACTGGACATGTTATCCCAGTTCAGTCCTCATCACTGAGGGGAATGCCTCCCCTAGCCCAGCTGTGGGGCTTCTGCCAGTTCCCCTGAGCATAAAATTTCATTCTTTTGCAACAGAATTACATAATTTCTCATGAGTTTGTCTCCCAGACCCCCACTGCACTAATGTTTATCTGCACCCTTGAATTCTTCTGTCCAAGAACAGCATTGTTCTGTTGTCTCCATCGAGTCACACCTGACAATTCCAAATTACTTCTTAAACTTTATCTTTAAGATTGTTTTGAGATTCCAGTAGGTAAAGTGCTTCAAGTCTGGTGTGCTGGTACAACAGATAGTGCACTTACCTTTCTGCAGACTTCACTCAAATGAAGTGACTCCCTCCAAACAATTGTATGAATTTAAGCCTGCCTCAGATTTGAAGCTACTAGAAAAACTACACGCAGGCATTTTTCAGATAATCTTATTTGATACAGTTGTTAGTTATATATTTTTTAAAAATATCTTTCCAAAAAAATCACTTCATTGAAATCCCCAGCAGTCATACAATGTATCTTTGTTTCAGAGCTCAGCTGCCCAGGGCAAGATCAATACCATAGGCAGAGGGGTCCTGCAGGTACTTGATCGATTGAGAGATTTTTCTCTGGCCAGTTCATTGTTTTGTAAAGGATTTATTTCAACTCAAATAAGAACAAATATTCCTGTAACATCACTCTTGACACCAATTCTAAAGGCTGCTCTCAGCTGCCTTCCTGGAGAGCCACTAATGAAAAAGTAGCAGCCTCTCGGATCGAAGGGAGTCCAGGCTCTTAGCAAAGTTTCATAAAGGAATTAGGAATTGCTCTGCTAGGTCAAGTCATTGATCCAGTTAAAGGATTGAAGACAGACATGGACACAAAACCAGTTACTTAACTAATTACCCCCCAGCAAGCGAGCCACACTAATTGGTGATGTCCAAGCTCTCAGTCTGCTGAAACGTGCAGTAAAACTATAGCTTCTCTCATCATGGAGGTGAATCTACTCCTGAGGGAAGGTTTGTTAGCAATACTCATTTCAGAAGCATCACCACACCAAGAGCCTGCCCTAAGTGGCATCTTATTTATCACACAAAGGATAATCAATACAGAGAGATTGTGACAAGTAGGCTACTTCACCAAATAAATATTTTAAGACTCTCCAGGAGAAGATGCAGAACACAAAGGAGCTCACTGGCTACTTCTGAACTGCCCTGATGCTGTAAGATCAGCACTGTGCTCTTTGCACTCCTGGTACAGCAGTAAGGAAAACACCAGCCAAGTGCTTGGCTCCTCACACCCACCGTGAGGATCTTGGATGCTGTCAGCTTGAGAAGCCCTGTGGGGAGGAGACAGAGTAAATACTGCTGCAGGACAGTAAGGACAACAAGGAGTGTCCCACTGGGGCTGGGTGCCTGGCTGGCAGCTGCTTGGGGAACACGGAGCCATAGCAGTGAGGGCCTGACCCAGCAATGCCATCAGTGATCAGCTCCTGTCCACATCTCCTAAAACACAAGTGTTTAATTGAAGCTAAGCTGTAATTTGAGCGTTCACCTGAGGTCTCCAGTAAGGGGAGAAATGCCACACCAGATCTCATCTCCACACAGGAAGAGGAGTTAAAGAATAAAAATAGTAGCAGCCAGGTGCTCCAGTTCCTCAGCTTGATTGAATTTGGCATGTGAAATATAGTAAGTTCAAAACAGTAATTACAGAATAATACGTATGAGAAAAAGGCCTAACTCACAAAAAGGAAAGCAATTACAAGCAAAATTATCTGGGAAAGAGAATTAATGGAAAAATATGAGTGATGATGGACATATTTTATCATATGTCAGAAAAGTGACAATTACAGAAAAAAAATTTCTCAAAAAGAGACTTGTTTCATAAAATAAATGAAATCTCCTAAAATTCAAAATTATATGAAAAGTGGCTGAAAAGAATTTGATAGAATTATTAAATAATTTAATAGTCAGGAATTGTTTTAAAAGCTTATTGAGAGCAGTGCACATTCCATCAGTCAAGTCCATTAATAGATATAAGTAGCTGAGCTGAAAGGAAGAGACCAGCAGCCATGAGGATATTCAAGATAATTCCAGTAATTACACTCTGTGAGGCAGATGACTCTGTGTTTGGGAGGAAGTTACTCAAGGTATCCATAGGATCACTTGATGGACAGATGCACATCCAGTCACATCACCCGAAGAGAGACACAGCACACTAAGTGAAATGAGAGAACACACTAATTAGGAAATGCAATCAGTAGGAAGACTTAATAAATAAACAAGAGGCACTAGGAAGGCTGGCAGAAGACAGCAGAGGGTGAGCAGACTTCGAGGATACAAACTTGGTACATTCTGAAGGAAATGCCCCTGATAAATTATTCCGTGGGGAAATGAAACCTGTTCATTTGAAAAATACTAACAAGTACTAATGAAAAATAAATTTGATACAGGTGGAAAGAGGTCAGTGTGAAAAACGGAGTCATTGCAGAGTATGGTTGGCAAGGACCAGGGAAGGAGAACATCTCATAGGAACAGGGATCATTGCTGGGTTACAAGGGCAGCTGAATGTAGCAGCCAGCAAGACCTGGGGACAGCAGACAGCCAGCATCCAGCCATCCTTCCCTGCAGCACTCTGCATTTATTTTCCTTAGAGATTATTCACACAGCTTTCAAGGCTTTTAAGATTCATGAGACTATCCAGAACTGGCACCAAATTTCCTGGGCTTTTTGCAGGCTTGCTACAGCTGGTCAGGAGTCTGTGATAACCCTGCATCCACACTGCCTGTGGATGCAGCACATACCCAGGGGGAAGAGGGTATCCCTGCACTTGCAATTCCCACTTAGACTCTGCATTCCCTGTACCCACAGTGCAATGGTTCCTGCACATCAATCCAGCAGCTAGCCAGGTGCCCAAAAAAGTGTGTTTCATCTTCTTTTACCTTCTGCCCTTTCCTTCCTGGCTGTTTCATGGATAAATGTGAGTATTGAAGAATACCTTAACAACCACAAAACTGTTTATCAGCACCATTACGGAGTACACACAGTCCATCCTGCATTTCAGTGTGTGCTCTTCTCCTGCCACTCAACGAGCTCATTAGGTAAATGCAAAACAGGAGTACCCATAATAATTTTTCTTCTGCTTTATGAATCTCAACCAGTTTAAATACAATTGCAGTGAATTGGATTATTATTCTTCTGTATATTATTCTGGTCTGTCCCAGCACAGAAATCAAATAATTAATGATAAATCAAAATAAGTCTCTCCTAGCCAGCAAATAAACACCTACTGGGTGCTGGTCAAAACCACAGTAGTTGTGCACCTAAAACACA
>QWTY01026084.1:0-10297 GCA_008033365.1 Pseudorectes ferrugineus | reverse complement strand
TCCAACTTCAGCACCTACAACATTTCAGCTTTCAGGTCAGAGTGAACAATGTCTTTCACTTGCATTCTCAAAATCTGTGTGCTGCAGCCCAATTTCAATCCTGTTTATGCAAATTGGGATTACTCCACAGAAGTCAATGGCATTCTAGGCAGGCACCCACTTTCCAAGGAGGTTTTAAGGAATGGAGGCAGCCCAGGAGGGTGCCACTGCCTCACGGACTGCCTTAGACACAGCAGCACCATGGAAGTGATGCTCCAGGACACAACAAGAGAGGAACAGCAGGCAGTGTGGTGGGCCATATGTAAGGTGCAGAGCAGTTCCCAGGTGATACCTACTTCAGTGAGCAGCAGCAGCAGCAGCAGTGACATCACTCCCCTGCAGCACCCAGCACTGCACTGAGCTGATGTTGGGAGCTTCAGGGACAATCTGCTCCAGCTCTGCTCCGACCTCTGCAGCCTCCCCATCAGCCCCCTTTGCTCCAATGAGTTGACAAGACTCCTCACAGCAGCACAGCACTAAACTCAACACCTCCAAGTCTTCAGCAGTTGGAGTTTGAATAAAGAAAATGCCAGAATGCCCAGCTCTGCACTGGAGGTGGGATTTGTATGTCTGTGGGGATCTCATCAATAGAAAGTGATAGAGCACAGTTTTGTAGAAATTTATCAAGTGTTTCTACAACTGAGGAAGCACTTGAGAGGACAAGCAGTGCTACACGTTTTGTGAATGCAAATACCTCTTTTTTTATGTATGTGCAATTTGTTTTTCTGCACATACTAATGGAGAGAACAAAGATGCAGAGCACAACAGGTATGATGGAGCCTGAAGTGGGCAGCATCAAATATTTAGGAGGGTACCTTCTGGACTGAGAGGCAAGAAGTCTGCCTGTTACCTTGACCTGCATGAGATGCTGGTGTACAGACTGTGTCTTCTAGTAAATCGCAGGAAGCCAGGTACATGGGTATCTGCAAGATGTTCAAATTCCTAACAGTAGACTCGGAGCTTTATGTGAAACTGAAAAGCCTTTGGTTGCTGAAGGTGAGAAGGAAGTGGTTCTTTTTGTGAGGCTTCACCAGTCTCATGAGTGTGTCACAGTGTTTCAAAGAGATCTTCTTGCTTTCAGCAGAGGATATAAAAACCCAAAGATGCTTGAGCAGGCATAGGTCCTTCAGCTTTCCTGTAGGAAAGATGATGACAGCGAGGAAGCTGCACAGCCTGTCTGTGTGCCATGCACCTGGGGCACGCTGCATACCCTACCCACGGTGCTGCTGCTGGGCACCACTGCACAAGGGGTGCTGCACTTGGGAGGAACACAAAGTGATACAATTTCGAAAATTTGTGAAATCTACTGAGGCTTCTAATGAAAGAAGATTTGGAAATCTGTTAAACACTGATAAAAATGATGTAGTAGTTCATAATACCTTATTAACTCCTGAAAAAAAAAAAAAAGGGCTTATTGCTGTACTGAAAAAAAAGGGGAAAAAAGCTTGTACAAGCACTGCAACAGGCAGTGTTACAGACAACACAACAGCATCCAGTCACCCAACTGCAGGCTTTACAAAAAAAACATGTCCTGAAGGATAGCAGCAATTGTGCTTGCTAGAATCACAAAATCCGTCAACTAAAACCATCACATGAAAAATGAGAAATAAAAGCATTATTCAGACAAAGCTGGAATCATTTACTGTTTATGCAATATAGCTTCCCATTTGCACTGGGCTACAAAAGTGGCTGTCCAGCCACAGCCCCACAGTTCATGTGGCAGCTATGTCAACTCCCTACCTTCACTCAGGGCTGGGTTGCAAAACCTTTGCCCATCATGTTTACGTGTGTGGCAGCTTGTGCACAGACACAAAATACAGCATCTCATGAGCTGTACAGAAACTGTCCCTCACTGTTATATGCTCTGTTCTTGATAACAACACAGCTCCCAGAAAGCAACACCACAATGCACTCTCCCCTGCAGGCGCAGTAGCATTTTGGAGGACCATAAGCCTTGAAAGGACTCTGATGGAAGAAGGCTGGAAATTGTGTTAAAAGCATTTAACCCTTCACACCACATACTGAAGACCCATGCTACAGAAACTATTCTCTGACTGGGGAATGCTTATGCCCTTCACAACCCCACCAATGCCATTTTGAATAGCGCTAACATCCTCAAAAGGTGTTTATTATCTATCTGGTCACTAATCATACGGCCTCTTCATGGGAAGAGCAGAATATCATGGCCAGAAATATATTTTACTCTCCTGGACCCAAATGGGGCACTTGCTCCTGAGGACCTGGATCCAGCAGAACAGGGAACACACCTGACATGCTCCATCAAACACGAGACCAGTCTTTTGCAACTGAGATCTTCACACGAAACAAGATGGAGGTTACAGACAGTAACATGCAAAGCTGCA
Source organism: Pseudorectes ferrugineus (assembly GCA_008033365.1). NCBI lineage: Eukaryota > Metazoa > Chordata > Aves > Passeriformes > Pseudorectes > Pseudorectes ferrugineus. The sequence goes on along the minus strand of QWTY01026084.1, from coordinate 7,895 downwards.
CCCCAACTCAAGCAGCTGTGAAACACTATTGGATTCAGCTCAGATTTGCCTCCTGAAGGCCCCAGGGCTCCTAGGAGATAACGCTTCTCAGAGAAGGGTAATGCTGGAGAGCTCAGCACTGCACAGCCACGCACTGATAACCCCCTGAGCACCACAGATACAGTAGATATCACACTCGAGATCACGCTCTGGGAACGTATCCTTGCTCATTGCTGGCTGTTTTCTAGTCAGAGTTGCTTTTCTGAAGTCACTTTTACATACCAAAACATTTTTTGTGTATGATTCAGAAACATGCTATAGTAATAGAGGGGAGACAGGGAGTCTGCCCAGCTTCGTTCAGTTTTATCTCTACCAGCTGCTGCACAGAGCACAAGCAATTCAGGAATCATGGCAAAAACATTTTTCTAAACAGTCCTATGTCTATTGAGAGAAACGGAAGTTTATTACCATCAATGACTCACTCCCTGCTGAAGCTTTTTCCTGGACGAACTGCATTCTACACTATTATGTTCCAGTAACAATAAATTATTAATAGGCGAGGGAATTCATAGTTCGCCTCACAAAAATGTAATCAAAAGCAAGGAAAATATGGAATATGCTATAGAGATTAAGTTAAATATTTCATTTCTCCCCCTCTGATGTGCAAGAATTATAGCCCTTTGTAATAAATTTCAGTCATAGTTTGTCAGAGGATATGCACGAACACGTAGTATTGAAAAGGAATTGTTTATAACAAATGTAGCTTAAAAAAACATTTTTTCCTCTGTCAGTTCCTGTAGTAAGTGCAGAAAACTTGCTTTCCTCAACACAGCCAAAAAGTGAGATCTTAGGATACCTGGGATGAATTCCTGACCCTACTAACCCTCCTCTACGATCCCTGACAAATCATTTCACCTCCCTCTGCCTATCCTCCAGTCTGTAAATTAGGAACAACACTTTTCATCTCAGCAGAAAGGAGTGAAAATAGCCTCTGTTAATAATTTTCAAGGCCACATTTAGCAATAACGGAGGGAGGAAATGTGATCTTAAACCCAACAGCACCAATTAGTTAGGTGATTGCTACATGGAGTAATGAGCTCACATCACCTTGGTGTTAAAAACCATTGTTCACTCTCCTGGTTCTCTGCCATTGGCTGTCTTTGGATTTCAAGCTGTACATAGAAGATTTCCACACCATCATGCTCAAAGCTTTTGAGGTTTTTTTCAACTATACAGCAATGGGGGAAATTCTGCAGATTATATCCCAATTATTAAAAATAAAACCTACTTGAACACCTGGCTCATACTCAAAACTATAGAGTTTCATACTACATTAGCAAGGAGTAGAAGAAAAAAAAAAGGAAAGTAAAACCTTTAAATCTGGAAAAGATACTTTGAGCTTCATGTCAATCTACATCCGAGTCTACCAAAACAAGGCTTCACCCAAAAACTGACTCATTCCTAAACTCTTAACAGCACTGTGTCTCTTCCATCTATGTTTATCCATCTTACAATCCGTTGTGATTCCATGATTCCTACCAGCGTTGGAACACCAACGTACTTGTGAGTGTGTGTGCACCCTCCCATTCTTGTGGAAGCAGTCCCTGTTTCACAGGATCAGCCCTGAGGGCACCAGCCCTGCAGCCTGTGGCCACCACAGGGGAAGGGCCCCTCAGTCCGTGCAGGAAGTGATCCATCTATTCACTGCCACTGAGCTATGACAGACACAGAGCCTATTTACAGGAACGATCAAGATTCAATAAAGCAACTTCAAAATATGCCAGATGTCAGCTCTTTGTTTACAGAGACAGCAATGCAATTTGAAGGCATCTGTAACTATTGCTCACTCTAAAAGTGGGAATTTTAAAGGAAAAGGTGGGTGGAATGGGAGAATAAACTCTTGTGGTTCTGACTGTCAGTTAAGACCAAGAGCTAGTAATGAAAAGATTAGGAAAAAAGAGCAAATGTACAAAAGCTCATCCCACCCATCTGAGTAAGCAGGCAGAAGTAAAGGGCTTGGCTGCTCAAAAATGGTGTGGGATGATGTAGTATGAACAGGACTGAGGAGATGTTAGAAGCACCCCGCTGCCTCTGTCCCTGGAGCCAGGACAACTCCCACGTTGCTCCATCCTTCAAGCACAGAACATGAGCTAATTGCAGCAGCTCCTCCAAAACTTACTGATTTAACAAATGCTGAACAGACAGAGTGCTGAGTGTATCAGATGTGCTCTGGCTCTTCCAATTCCATCTTAATTCATCCTAGAAGAAATCCTGGAATGACTGTGTGGCTAAAACTCTGGACAGGCAGCTGCAGCACTCACAGGAATGTCCTGAGATCCTCTAGTGTAGTTCAAGGGCCAGGGAGTAGGTCCTTCTGGATCTTTTCCTGTTCCTGACATGTGAACTTCAATTCATTCTCTTGTAGCAGGTATAATTCAAATACACACTTAAATGTTTTGTTAAATAGGGGTTGATTGCTGAACTACAAAGAGATTTTATAAAACACCTTGAGCAGGAATACAAGTTATTATAATGACTTAATTTTTAAAAAAGCTGTGTGAAACGGAAACATTTCTTCATGGCAATGCAGATTTCCATTGTCTTAAAATCATCATTAGGATGTGAAAACAGTCTGTGAAACATTTGAGATGGCATGGAAATAATTTAGACAGTGCTTAAAACACCATTTATGGAAATTTGGTTAGAAGACCAAAAAATGATAAATATCTACCTATAGAAGCAAATTTACCTTCCAAAGTCATGAGCAAATTTATTAGACAGCCGTATTAAAACCAAGTTTATTTATACTGAACAGAAATCTTGGGAGGAAACAGAATTTGCCTGGGATCTGAACTAATCATTCATGCTTTACTGAACAATTAAAAAAAACCAGGCTCTTTCAGTGATGAATGCACATCCAAGTACTATCATATTCTAAATGTGCTTAGTATGTGCCATGGAACAAGTGTGCAATGGATTTCCAACAAATAAAGTTATTTTAACAGGGGAAGACATGGAAGGCAGGAAGAAAAGCACTCTCACCAGCAGCAGCTGATCAAAAGGAGGCTCTTGTACCACCAGTGAATGGAGAAAGACAGCATTAGATGGGGGTGTAAATTAATAGTTCAGCATAAGGGGCAACAGTTTAACTTAAAAGTCATATACAAATGAAATGCACTTTATTTTTTTTCTGCTATTGTCAAAGGTAGGTTGTACCCAGACCTCAAACATGGAGAACATGTCACAGTTCGAGCAGAGCCCAGCTCACAAACCCTAATTCCCAGCACACCTTCAGCAGGAGCTCAGAGAGCTCATTTCCCCTTTGGCCAAGGAAAAAGGGGTGTCATTTCAGGCCACAGAAAGCTGTACATTTGAAAGACTTACAAGTTTGTGCAATTAGCAAGTTACTGGAAATCTGAAGCCTATAGAAAAAGAGAGCTCACTAAGGACAATCCAACATGCAAAAGGGCCATTCCGGGCTCCTTTCTGCAGGATCAAAGTCCTCCTGAGCAGCAGGGTGAGAACAGCTGTGGAGAGGAGGAGGAGGAAGGAGGGCAGCAACAATGAGGTGCTGAGCAGATCCAGAGACATCCAGCCACCGCTCCAGCCTGTTCACAGCGATGCCACAAGGATCCTGTTAGGGTGGCACCTGCCCACAAGCACCTGACTGTCAAGGGACAGCAGCTCTTCCTGGAAGAGTTTGTAGGATAGTATTATGCCCTACAGAAAAAAAGCAGAAAGCCATAGCCATGGGACTTCTATGAAAAAGTTTGGCTCAACACAAATTTCATTTTCTTCTGTATTTCACCTTTCCAGACCCCATTCACATCACAACCTGTTCCTACAAACTGGGTGCAAGTAACAGGCAGAGCTTGGGACAAAATCTAGCTCATTGTGTTTTCTCAAACATGTCCATTGCCCCCACAGTTCCCCCAACACAGCCCTGTGATCCATCACAAGAATATCCCGACCCCTCGAGCCCCACCGGGGTGGGGGTGTCCCACAGCTGCCACATTACACCAGTGGCTGTTATTCCAAATAAGGGAACTTGTTGCAAACTCCCCTCAAGCTGCCTTGTTCTGGCTGGTTTACGTTAGGGAGACAAGACTAAACAGACCTTCATATTTTCAGAATTAACCACTAAAAATGAAAAATTGATTGTTTGTTTCCAGAGTGCAGATGAAGGGGAGTCCTGCAGCCAGCGGCCTCTTTTGGAAACCGCACCACAGCGAATGCAGCACCGGGTTATCTCTTTTCTCTTAAGAGTCTTTGGGATGGATTCAGTTAGGAGTAAACACGTGTGAGCTCCGAGTCACATTTTGGTGCAACCACACCGTCTCCCTCCAGTTTCTCCCAGTGTGAACCAGGCTCAGTGTGTGGCCCCACAGCAGTTTTTCTGTTGTATTTCCCCATTCTTTTTGCCAGGGTGACAGTCACGTTGTTATTTTTTTTAAGCTGATCTATTTCATGTCAGATTAAGGGAAGTTTCACTGCTTTACAGCAAACTTGCACCACATAGACTCTTTTAACTGCTGTCATGAATGTAAATCAGTGCTGGTCATTTCATTTCGCTCTTGCTATTTAAGTGGTTTCAGTTGTCTTTCTAACTATCAGGACTGCTATTTAGTGCTGCAAGGCTTGAATTAAGTATTTCTAGGCTGCACTCCTTGAACAGATGCATTCTTACTCTATCTGACCACTAATCCACATGGAAGCTATATGACCACTTTTTGTGCAACACTGAGCTCAACCTAATATTACCACGTCTCAGCAGAGCTTATTTACTCAGGTTCAACCTAGGCAAACTGAATTCACCTCCGCCTGCCACACGGACATATGCTCACATCCCAGCTGGCAGGATCTGGGTATCTCCTACTTAACCCTTGCTTTGCTTTTCCCCATCTCTGCATAGCCACAGGCTGTTTATTCAAACCTGATAAACACGATAACCCTCAACATGGCAAAGAAATATGGAAAACAAACACAAACAGTGCCCGGGATGTGACATTTATGCAGCAACAGAATTTCAATAGAGTGCTTGCAGCTAAACAAAGAGGGAGAGAGGCAGAAGAGAAACCAGGAAAGGTCCTACAAGTCAACAAGGGCACAAACCCCATCATTCACCAACACTTAGAGGTAACCCATCCTCAGCTCCTCTTGCATAAATCAAGACTAAGTTCCATCAATTCCATTAATACATTACACGACCCATAATTAAGCTATTGAGAAGCCTTTTTCTTCCCAAAACCCAGTGCAGTGGGCTGTCAGCTCCCCACCCCCCAGTGGAAAGCACTAGGGCTGCAACAGGCAGAGAAGCAAGGAGGCAGCCCAGATAAGGATCCATTCCACTGTTACTGCTATGCAGGGAGCACGACCTGGGTTACTGCTGGCTCCCTGGAGACCCAGACAGAAGTCACCACATCAGTAGAAAACAATTAAAAATAGTCTGGAGGAGCACTGAGTAGCAGCACCGAGCTGCAGGCAGGAGAGGCAGCAAGAGAGCTTGGAAAAGACCACGCTCCTTATCAGCCTCCTTCCACATCCGTAAGTCCAGCCATGTTTTCAAAGCACATATCAGGATACCCCATTTCTGGTTGTGTTTATTTGAACTGCATGTATAAATACCTTATTAGAGAAAGAAATGGCCCTTTTCATCACAAATTGCCTCTTCTTTATCCCCAAGCCCATGGCACAGGCACACGGCGATGCGGAGGGTGCAGGCACGGCTGTGAGCACAGCTACTCAACTGGCAGCAAACCAGGCCTCCGTGCTGCCAAATTAAAAGCAGAAATGCAGATGGGAAAGGTGCCTTTTCTCCCTCTGGCCAAACAGCCACCTGGCACAGGAGGGGTCAGACTGATAAAGAATGTGAATGCAAGAAACCCATTTAAAGCTCAACCCAGCTCTTCCCAGGAGACATCCCACGCAGCTCTGGCTGTGCACAGATACATGTACCCACAAATTCCTCCCCTTTTTATTCAGTGCTCCTTATCTGGTCAGGAATTGAGAAAACTATTAAAAAACATCAATTCGCTGTTCTTAGCGCTTAGCTTCAAGAGAGACAACCAATAAGAAAACACAGGTTTGAAAGGAGACAGCAGCAAGTACGTGAGCACAAGGCAGGGACTGGGATTTTCCATCTGTCTCTGCCAGGAACTCACTTTCTCCTCTGGATTATGCTTGCACGAGGCAGGATCTAATCTAAATGGAGAAATTTGTGTAGATTGGTGCTTGCTTTTACCAGAATTACATTTTAAAGGCCAGATGCTGCTCTTTGCTGCAAGTCTACAGCAGCACTGCTGAGGGATGGCACAACTTCCAGTTTACATCTGTGTCTCTCACAGCAGAACCTGGTTCAATAAGTATTGGGACCTCAAATCCAAAACACAGTTACAGGTAAAAACCAGCATGATGGGGCTTTTTGCTGCTGCATATTCTCCACAAAGTACATCAATAGTGACTTCAGGTAACACTATGCTGACTCAGTCCTTTCATGTGTAAAGTTCTGGGATATCTGAACTCAAGCAAAACTTGATTACAATATAGGTATAAGGTCTCTTAAACCATAGAGTGAATGTCAGGATAACTTCATAGAATCATTAAGGTTAGAAAAAACCTCTAAGGTCATCTAATCTGACACTTCCAGTGATGGCAATTCCACCACTTCCCTGGGCAGCCTGTTCCAGTGCTGGACCACCCTTTGAGAGAAGAAATTCTTTCTGGTGTCCAGTCTACACCTGCTCAATCAAATTTTGTATTTTTCAGCTCAGATGGTGAAAGTGCAATACTTGAAGAGATGCTCACTGCATCTAAGAGTAATTTTAGAATAGCCCTCAGCGAACACCTCCATACTTCCATCTGTGAGCCATTTCACATTGGGGAGGCAAAACTCCATCTTCTTCACTTTACAAGCACAAGCAGTTCTCATTAATTCAAAGCAAACTCGTATGGAATACAAGGCGGAAGAAGCTGAGTGCCTACACACACAGAGACAGATATGTGGGCATCGGCATGTGTATGCATGCTGCCAAAGCCTGACAGATCCTGCTGTGACCACTTCTCCTAATTTACTATTACTTCCAACCCCCTCAGTTTTACAAACCATTGTTTAATCAGAGAAGCACTTTGAGGGAGTTTTAGTTCTGCAACAATGCCTCAAAAAAAAAAAAAAAAAAAAAATTACAAAACTGTTACACCCAAGGTGGGGGAAAAATGTGTATGGACTAAAATTATCTCGGGAGCTCTCACAGAGCCTTTTAGTAGGCAATAAAGTTGCAGCTTTAGGAACAGGTTGTTAAGATGAGGATAAACACTCTCACACCACGGATGAGCCAAACAAGCTCAGTGCTTTGGGGCAGCTGTAAATCCCAGCCGGACAGAAGGCACTGGCCATCGGGGTGTGCGCAGCAACAGTGACAGCTGGCGGACACGGGAGGAAGGCCCCGCACATCCTCCTCCTCCTCCTCTTAGGCTGAGTCACGACCCACGAGCCTTGGAGAGACGAGTCAGAGTCGGGTGGTTTCACGCTTAGGCACCACCAACCAGGCATTTGAGAGAGTTACCAGCGTGGCCAGGGCATGATTTCCCACCTTTGCTCATCCTCCCCTCCTGCTGCTCTTGCCTGCGTTTGCCCAATCTTTGTTCTGTGGGGGAGAAAAAGGGGCTGCTGAAGGCACAAAGTCTGGTTCTTTGTACATTTTAAGTTACTAGCAAAGGTCTCATATTATAAAGGAGAAACTGTGCAACAAGCGGTGGAGAGGGACGCCCAAGCTCACACCAAGAAAGCCACCGGCACTGTGGGACAGAAGTCCCGAGGTTTGGAAAAGTCACAAGGTAAGAAGTACCTCTGGCTGCAGTCAGTCAAGGGACCAGCAGGACCACAGTGCCAGGAAGGGTGGCAGCCACTCACCCCCAGA
>QWTY01026081.1:0-18607 GCA_008033365.1 Pseudorectes ferrugineus | reverse complement strand
ATTCCATCCCATCTCTTCCCATAGTCAATGAAGACAAGCAATGAAGAAAGGCTTTTGAAACTGTCTCTCATAATATCTTCATTAGCAAACTCAGGAAGTGTAGTGTGGATGAATGGACACTTGAAGAGGCACACCTTACGTGCACTTGAAGAGGCAGAACTAACATCATTTGTAGTTTTCCAGTCTCAAAGCTGCAATGCACTTACACTTTAATGAATTGTCTAAAGACCTACCTCATTCAGGGGAGCACTAACAAGATGAGAAAAAGATTTGTAGTTGTATCTTCCCACTTCCTTTCTGAAGGTAGATAAGCAGACAACTTAAATAGATAAGTTTAACTTAATTCAAATAGAGAACTGGAGCAAGAAGATAATTTCAGTGTATAGAGTAAGTGCCAGAGGACATCAAGTGGTCAAGTATCCTTAAACTTTCAACAGGTTGAATCAGAATTACAGAGCTCTTAAAATTTTTGTGTTTATACTAATCAACCCGTATGGAGAAAATCCAAATGTTCATATTGAGATCATCTTCTCAGGGAAGGAAAAGTACAGTTTGCCTTCCCAAGTCATCCTTCAGTTTTATGCTAAAAATGCAGGAGACTATGATCTGTCAATACTTTTAGGAGTCTCGTAAACACAAAAAATACTATTCTCTCCTTTTGTGCAGTGGCATTCATTAATCACAAAATGGTTTAGGTTATTTTCATGTATTATAGAATGTTATTGTCTTGCTTAACAGAGTAAAAGAAAGGTATAAAGCAGTTCAGTTTTCTATCCAAGGTCACATAGACAGCTCATAACAAGTCCATTGTTGTTCCTTGATGATTTTTTCATCTCTTCAGTTCTTGTGCTAACTCTAACCTTTTTCCTCTTGGAGAATTTGTCTAGTCATGAAACACTTCACTGCCATGAACAGTCTTGCACTTCTGAAAACTTGAAAGTTTTCTTTTTTTCTGATTGTGATCAGTTTCCTATTCCCAAAACTCAATGGCCTGATGAAGCTTACATGTCTGTTGAACAGAAAAATGGAATCAGAAAACTAGGTGGAATTTGACCCTGATGACAATTTCCTGTTAAGGAGAAAAAAACCCAACCAACCAACCAACCAACCAATAAAAAGGAATATTTTTTTTAAACAGATTACATGCACAAAGAAATATTATTTGCAGTTTTTTGTCTAGTTTCAGAAAAGAGCTGATTTAAATGCAGTAAAACATCAGAAAAAATTTAATTGAATATATTCCTTATGCAAATATTTTGTTCTTAAAGGGTTTGTTGCTTTTGTGAAGATTCTGTGCTTAATATGAACTTACTCTGTTTCTTTAGTTGGCAGCTGAAATGCTATTGTCAATACTTTTTTTGTTGTTTTTGAGGAGAATACTGTTGATATTGGTTTTGGCTCTGTATGGTTTTATGTTATGATATTTCTTGTACTCCTATTTCTATGCACAAGGCACAAGGCCTTTTTTTTTTCCTTTGAACACCTGTGACTGGTATCTAGTTGAGAGGTTGAAAATAGACTTGCTCAAGAGAAATGGACTGAAATTTTTGAACTGGCTACATTTCAAGAATAGTAGTGCTGACCACTCTTTGCTGGAATCCTTCCTTAAATTTCATTTTTAAAAGTTTATTCCTGGTTGCTTTTGACAAAAACACTTTCTCTTTTTTACAAGACCCAAATGGACCGTCAGGTCTGCTTCAGAAATCCACTAAAATATAAGCAAAATAAGTCTGATTGAAGTGTTATGATATTGCTTTCTTTTGTTAATTACATTTTGTTACTACTTTGGTTGCTTTTTCTCTATTTCTTAGCAACCAGAAACAGCTTCAGGGCTTAAGATCTCCAGGACAAGAGAAAATGTAAGGGTGATAAGGTGAAGAATTACTAAGAAGACTTAGAAAGCACTAGGAAGAGGATCTGCTAGTTTTGATCATCTTACCATGAAAAGGAAGAAGAGTATTCATAGGCTGCGGAAATGGGAGGAAGGTGCTAGTAGATGATGAAATAAGAATTATGTGGTATTATTTCATTGTGAGTAAGTGGCCCTCAGAGTCAAAAATCTTGACATCATTACATCGAATATGCATGGCCTGGCATGCATGAAGTCTTAAAATAAATATGGTTCATAAGTTTTACTAAAGATACATAAAAATAACTTCAGTCACCAAATATATAAAGCATTAATAAAAGCTTAAAGGTAAAAAACCTTATTACTTTTCTAAATAAAGGATTTTTTTTTTCAGGGGTTTCTTTTTGAACCTCCAACTTGACAGTTTTTAGAGATGGGAATAGGTCTCCTTAATGAGTAAAACATTGTTCAGAAGGGCTGAGATTGCTTATACTGTTATTGATCTCTGACTATTACCTTGAGATGAAAACAGATGCATGTAAAAAATGAAAAGAACTGCAAGAAGAGAGGATACAGCTTTGGTTTTACATGTTGGGTTTTTTTCCAACCATCTTCCTTTGGAAAGGCAATGGAAGTATATAATTTTTATTATGCCTTCAAGTCATGTGGCACATTTGGACCAACTCAAGATTTTTATCTACCTTTTTAGTTTCAGGATTACCGTAAGTGTTGCAGAAGAACAGCTCAAGTGTATTTTAATTACAAAGCATAAAAAGAAAATAAGTGATATAAGAAAGGCAAAATGACAGGTAATGTGACAGCAGAAACACAATTCTGACTGATCAAATGAATTTCAGGACTTAGTCATGGCCTGTGGAGTCAATGGGTTACCTGCAGTCTTCCTTCTGACTCATCACAGGTAAGTTTTCAAGACCTCAGTGTTAAAGGGAAAGAGATGCTATGGTAATTCCCACATGGTAACTGTTATTTCAGTTATTTCAGGGTCCTCTTTTTAGTTTGCTGTCTCCTTAGCTCTAGTAGCACTTAACTAGTCCCATATTAGAAGATTTTTAAGTTTTGGCAAACCTGTTTTTCTTTTTCCTTGCACCTATTCCACTCATGACTTGATGTTTGTGGGTAGGTGGGGATTACTTTTAGGTTTTATAATTTTGTTGACTTATCATTTTTTAGTTATGTAGGATTGATTGGACTATCATTGTATCTAGGAAAGCTTAAAATAGTGGTACACATTGGAGTTTTCATTGGATCCCATACTGTGGAATTCCTCAAGACGTGGCTGGATTAAAAGTTTACATGCACTCTGCTGCAAGTGCAATAGATCTGGTGCTTTTACAGACAAAGTCTCTCAAAACAGAGTGGAAACTTGTACTGATCCACATCCCACTTCTATTTACTTTAGTGCTCTGCTGTCTCTATGCCACAATATAATTGGTTGAAAACTCACCAAATGAAGCAAAAGGAGGCCCTTGTAAAGGGTGAAAACAAAAGTAGGCAGGTCTGGTTGGAGCAGTTCATGCAGCCTGTTCGTTTTAGCTCAGGGTCAAATGGGAAAGGATGTAACAAGGGCAAGAGGATGACTAGATAACCCGTGGGAAGGAGGAAAGTTTGACTTCCAGCACCTTATGCATAAAGCGTCAGTACAACAGCTCCTGAGGAAATGAGAGTAGGCCATAGAGATGATAAGAGTACTGATGATTTAATTTGTGTTTCCTCAGTTGAGCAGGAAGAAACAAATTTCAGCTATTTGAATGATGATTTTCTTTGGGAAAATACTGCAAGGAGGCATTTCAATATTATTTATCCCTTGATTAGCTCTACAGTCTTATCCACTCTGTGCTTTCATGTCTAATGACTAGTTTGTATTAATATGAAAAGAGTTGAACCCCTCCTCTTTCCAGAGTAACTTAGGAGAAGAAGTGGTTCATATGCAGACATAGTGGAACACATCTGGGTGGAAAGGAAGCGAAATACATAGCACAGCATGAATACTTTATTCATCAAAGGAAACTGATTTCATTTGGAACTGGTGACCTGAGTATTGTCTGACAGCACAGTATTTTATTCCTAATATATTTCAATATTGTTATACCACTGTGTGCTATGTACTGTATTTTATCTCCTTTTCTCTATAGTTGCTGCCTCTTAATAGTTGGTCTAACTGCTATTGGGAAGCTATCTCTGTGGTAGTGGCTCAACACCAGCTGTGCATATGCATGTCAGCATTTCATTTCTAGTAGGCAACAGCATAATAGATTATTTGAATTCAGGTATTCAGGCATTGTATTCTGCTCAACCTACTTAGTATGTAAGTAAAGAAATGAAGTAATTTTCAAACCATTAAGGGATTACTTGGTTGGTTTTTTTCCTTTAGCTGTATAAATAAATATTTGTTACTAAAGTTTGATAACATAATCTCTGTAACACAAACGATCACAAACACCTATTTTTTTCTGCACAACCAAAACCAAATAATCTTCATGTTAAACATTTTAATGATGAATGTGAAAATATTTGGTGGCAGAAAAAGTAAAGAAGGTATTCTGGAGCATAAAGTGATAAAATTATCATTAAGATTGTTATTAAGGCAAAGAATTCATGAGAACTTCACTATGTCAATTGATCTATATACCTAGTAATGGCCAGGAGAGCAGAGAAAAAGATAATGTTGGGACAGTTGCTTACTTGAAAGTTTACAGGTCATCAAAGTTCAGGAGCATAAATCAAGGAGAGAAGCGGAGGTATACAGGAACAGCAAGTGGAGTGGAAGGGGACCCTGGTCTTCTGACACTTCTGGCTTCTGCAGAAAGATTCTAATTGCAGTATTGCCACAAAACCAACTAAAAATAAATGTTGAGATGTAACTAGCCTTTGAAATAAATCTGAGAGTTCCCTGATTCAAAATTAAGGCAGAAGATAGTCTTCAAGAACTGCAAAAGACTGCCTTGGCTTTAACTCCAAAGCTTATGGAAAGAAACGGACAGTTAAAAATATGCAACAAAATTACATCAGAAAGGCTAGACCTAGTAGATGTAAAACCTCTAGTGGTATTTTACCTGAGGATGGAGAGAATGTCTTCTTCATACATGTTTCCTTATTAATTTTATTCAGAGACCTAGAGTAATCTCAGCTAAAATTGCACATGTAATGTAGATTTTCAAGGCAGGAACTCTTTCTGGAGTCATTAGCTAATTTACATCTTGGTCTGAACTCTCTGACTGTCTGCTTTCCTCTTCCCAATAACAGCCCAAAATTAGTCCATGGATGAGACTGGGCTTAAGTATGCATGTCTATGTATATGCGTATATATGAGCAATTTGTCTACACCAAGAAGCTTGGAAAAGTATCTGATTCAGGCACAGCTATAAAAGCTCCCATTCCTGATCTGTGGCAGCATGTAGAGCAATTCTGTACTTTTTGCTGCACTTTCAGCTGAAGTAAGCTGGAACCTGTCTTAGAAAATAAAGTTAACACTTGACAAGTCAATGGTAACTTGACTGTCTCTACTATGCTGACTGGTGTTTCTCTGACACAGCAGGGATCCAATCCACACATTGTGGATACTGTCACTCATCCTGTCCCAAATAAAGAACATCAAGTTTCTCTGCCTTCCTTTTTTTTTTTTTTTAAAAATATGTAGACTTGGAGAGATAAATGGTATGAGACTGTCACTATAAAGAAAAACAAAGTAACTTTGCCAGTGGCTGGAGAAATTACATTGTCAAGTGACAAAGGCATACATCAAAATAAAAAATGTAGTGTTTTGCTCATTACCTGGTGTGTAGCATGTATGCTTCTTTGTTAACTTTCCTCACACTACAATATGCTGGGCAATTTCTCAGCACCCTGTTGAGCACAAACAATCCTGCTTAAACCAAAAAGCCTGGTCAGGACCTGTTACCCTTCACCCCATCTGAGCTACTTTATGATTTATATGAAAGAAAGAAGCAGGAAAATACATTGAATTAGTGACTTGGGAAAACAAAGATGAATCCAGTCTACGTATGAATAACAGCATCAGGCTAAGTGTAATTCACAGAAAGAAAAGATACTCATTAGTTTCAATTTTAACCTATTAATAATATGTGCAAGTTGATTGGAAACACAATTGTTTCTAAATCCATCTTCTTATCTTCATTAATAGATACCCCAGTCTTTCATTGAAATTGGTATTGCTTAATCTCAGGGGCTGGAGATTTTCTTACCTAAATTCTTCTGAAATTTTTCAACAGCCTTTTTTTTTTTCTTGTTCTTTAATTATGCTTACTTTTTGTCCTCTTTCAGTGATTAGATAGTTGTCATAAAGTATCAGATTTTCTGTGAGCTGGATGATAAGTGATATATGAGGATTCCCATGATTACTCAGTTTATCAACAATGACCAGCTACACAAACAGGTAATAATTCGTAGACCTCCTTCTTAGCCAAAGCAATAATGTGAAAACAACATTGCAATACAAAATAGATGTAGCTGATAGGTACTACCAGATACATTTGTAAATAGCTCAATCAAACAGTAACAAATGAATATTTACTTATTAGCCATCTTCATCACAGGTTCCATCTCTATTTCCTCTAAGACTGATAGAGGAGAGGGCTTGAAGGGTCACTGACAAGATCGTTGTTAGCAAAGCTAACCTTTAACCCTCTAGAAAGAGAATAACAGCTTTCAACTGTTTTATTGTTTGTTCCTTTTTCCCTTCTGTTTTAAATAAAGTGAGATTAACAGTTTTTAAAATTTGTTTTTTACTTCTTTTCATTGTACAGATAGCCCTGAAAATATAAATTTTAGTGAATTAAACAGGCAGCAGGGCTCAGCACCTGACAAGGACCTGTGGTAGAAGACTGCAAAGCGCGTGCTGGTACTCACCTTCCATAACACAACTGGAGGGTGAGCAGTGGAGAGGCCTCTCACTCCATATCAGATTATACTCAAAATTCATCTTTGCACCATCTCTGTGGGCAAGAGAAGTCAAAGCATTGAGAATATGCTGGGGATGATCTTTTTGCTGCAGGCAGTTGTGCTGAGTGACATCATCTCTATACTGCTTCAGCGTCAGAGTGGTAGTGGTGAGGACTTCTGGTCTTCTTCGATGTTCTGTAATGATCATGGGGTGATTGCTCATATATGACACTACGGTATAGATATGGCCTTCTAGAAACACAGGAGACCTCCTGCGCCCCAGAAAACCTGTGAGCTCCCTTCCTCTGTAAGGTCCAAGCCCTTCACTGAGGAAGACTGGTATCACAGATACACATTAGATCTGAAGACATCAGCAGACCCTTAAGGCAGAGAGATGTAAAAATTCAGGGAAAAAAGAATGCTACAGCTCTTCTTTATTTGCTGCTTCCTTTGTATACCTTGCCAGCTGACGTAGAAAGTATTGAAAGAATTGTGTGATCTTTTTTCCATATCTTCAGCCATCACTGCTTGTTTTTGCTTTGCTATTCTATGTGCAATACTGTGAGCACTCACTAGTGTCTGTTCTAATTGTCAGTCTTTCCTCTTTCCTTCTCCTTCAAAATGGTGACACTTTGAGAGCATGGGCACATGTTAAGCTGCTGCAGACATGGTAATAAAAGTCCTCAGGAGCGTAGTCATTGAAAACGCAGGTTTACACTCATCCTGCATATCACCAAATGTGGATTGAGAGCATGTATCCAAGAGCTGGGAAGAGGCCTCTTCCATTTTCTCCACTGTTTTGAGCTCACAGCTGGACTGAATGGGCTGGTAGGGAGGTAGAGCTGATCTATTTAAACTGCACATAAACATTTCCAGAACCTCTCCTCCCTACTTTCTTTCTGTACTTGGAGGAAACATTCAATGAGCTGTTTCAAATTTCTCTTGGTGTTTTGAAGACAAAGTTAGGTTGAATAGCATAGAGTTAGGAAATTTTTATTTAATTGTTGAATTTTGGACTCTTTTGCAGTGTTTGGATGTAGGCCAACTTTCTGTAAATAGTGGGATCCAGGGCTTTTATGGGAGGGGGAAGCATCAGTGTCCGTATGGATTAAGGTGGTGCCTGATGGGTTTCTTCACTCACTGTATGATGAAGTGTATGGATTTCGAAAACGAATCCTAAGAAAATTCCAAGCAAGGTTACTATGAATTGCTCTCAGCACTGCACATAATTAAGTACCTACTGTGCAAAGGTGGAAGTGTGGAGTTGAGAATTCTTTCTAGTGAGGTTTGTTGTTTAAATTGGTCTGATTTATCTCCTTATGTGTTTGTGTGTCCTAATAAAATAATTTTAGCCTGATTTGTCTATTAAAGAAAATAATAAAAAACCCTAAACTGCCTGTAAGCAGTATTTTCTCATCAGTCTGAATTAATGACCATATAGCTTTCCTGTATAGAGAGAACTGCCATCTAACTCTGTGATTCAGCAGCAATGTGGTTATACCTAGGGGTAAGCTGGACCCTTTCTCCCTTAATGATTCTAACTCTACCATGGTTTTTTCCTCCTTTTAGTCATATTTTTTCTTTCTTTTTTTTTTTTCTTTAATAAACATGACATTTTCAAATCTGTAGAGAGCACATAAATTATCTGAGATAGCAGCTAATAATAGAATTGCTCATTTTTGAGAAAAATTTCAAGAGAAAGTTCTAGTGAGAAGTAGTTTTTACACATAGAAGTACATATATTTTATTCCCCTTTTTATGTTTCGTCTTCTGCTATGCTTAGCTTACACTTTAATGTCATTCCCATTTAGGGCCCACTCAAATAACTGCTGCCCAGGCTGGAGGGCTATGCAGACTCCAGTTTCTTTCCCTGGTGCTCCTATCAGGAACATTGTCTTATCACACATTTAAATCAGGTTTGGTCCTCACATACCTTTACAGATGATCTGTTATATCTGCTTGAAAAGAAAAATTTACTGTTTAATACTGTATCCCTTCTGTAAATGGAAAATACATTTCCTGTTATCCATGAGCAGTGAAACAAATGTGCTGTTGTCTACAGGTGTTTGTAACTGAAGTTGAGTATTTTCTGCTTTACTATTTTTTTTTTCAAATGTATAGTTTAGAACACCAAAACCAGCAAAAATTTGCACTTTAGCTACTTATAAGACTCTGGTCAGGAAATACCCTTGATCAATTTTCTAAGAGATAGCTATAGCAGTCACAAGGAGTTTTGAAACATTAGAGCTATAAACCATTCACATAAAATTCACCCCCACCATGTTTTTATGTTTTTCTGTATTCACTGTAAAAGAGAACCAAATTATATTGCTTTTACAAGACAGATAAAGACACTCTACTTTGTAGACATTTTGGCCTACTTCTGCCTGATAATGTTTGCCTTTTCTATCTCATTCTCATTGCTCCAGTGACTAATCCTATAAAATCAGTATCTTCTTGTGCATAAAATATAAACAACATAAAGCTGTTCCAAGCTATTTCTTGTATATGAAGAAGTACACTCGTGGAGTTGGGAAAAGTTAAGGAGAAAGATTGTATGGGGTGAATAGGAAAAGCTTCCCCAACCTCATTTACTGTTATTCCTTTTTCCTGTCCTATAATGAAAATGGAACTTTACTTTAAAATCTTAAGTATGTGATTGTGAGAACTGAGCTTTGATTGTTTTGACAATTAACAGCTATCCACTGGAATATTTATGCTGAAGAACTTGCACAGTCATTTTATGCTTTTTGAGCCATGCTCCCTGGCTGGTATCTTGAAATGAGCCAAATATATGGTATTTCATGTTATGCTCTTCATCAGTGCTATGTTTGCGTTACTAAAAATCTTTGCACAGATGGGCAGAGGCAGTACTGTCAGAAAATTTTCAGTTGCAAATTCTTTGCTAAATCCAAGCTTTTTCTCCCTCCAATTGTTTAAAAATAAAACAAAACAAAATGCATAATATGCCTAGTTCTGGTTATCTTTTATGCTAACTTACTGCAATAATGTACTGCCAAACTTTCTATTTCTTTTTATTTCTACAGAAGAGAAACTATTACGAAGAATAGAGATTACTTGTTTTATTTCATATTAATGTTTTTCTGTTTTCAACAACTATTTGTTTCATTCTTTCTTTCACCCCTCCACCTTATCTTTTTTCTAATATGGTTTTATATTACCAGGAGCAGATGAAATGAATGATATCAAATAAGATCAAAGCCCTTCATCCTTTGTCTAAATGACAATCTGAATATAACATGAATTTTTGAATACTTCAACTAACTCTTTACTGTCTCTCAGGAGTAAAACTGGATGTTTCTCATACTGGCAAGTAAAAAAAAAAGGGAAACCCACAGTCTGCTGAATTGGAAAAGAGTGGTACTAGATTATTTCTCAATAGTGTACGTGTGTGGAGCAAGATTCCTTCTTTTTCACTTCTCTTTTCTTAGTATTAAAACTGTAATAGTGGAAATTATAACATATATTCAAATGAAAATGCAGAATTTTTTTCTATTATGCAATCATTTGCACTCTATGAAAATGTTCAAAACCAATTTTTTTTTGTGATTTTGGAATAGTTGTATAGCAAAAATTCTGTAGTGCGAAATATGGTTTTTCTGGACGTTATTCACTACATACTATGTGCCAATCCCGTGTTTAAACAGATTCATTCATCCAATAAGGAGAAGTAATAGATTTTAACCTTGATGACTTCTGATCATCTATGAATTCAGACTAACTAGCTCATATGCATCCTATAATATGAAATATGTTTGAATAAATGTAAAAAAAGAAAAAAAATTCAGTTTTCCTGAATGAGAAATATATATATAGAAATGGGTCTTATCTCCTTTCTTTCAGGTTGAGTCTTAGTCTGTACTTGATCCCTACCTGTTCCTGAAGTAAAGCCCTGAACTTCTGTCCCTTGAACAGCTCTCTGCTACTAGTTCAACAAACTCACCTTGCTATTATTGTAGATCAACTAGTAGATTTAACTAAGAAGATTTTGTAGGAATAATACTATTCAAAATAAAGGCATGTTCAAGATTATCATTGCAATGAAAGGGTAGACTCATCCTTGCTTTGTGACTCTCCTCAGCAAAAAAAACCCAGCATGTGAATAAGGTATCAGAGAACATACCTGAAAATCAGCTGAAAGGTTCTTGGGATATTTCTGTCCATGGGGTTGTTCAGGACAGGAGTCCTGACAGAGTCAGGAGATGAAAAGCAAATTTCATCAACCTTTGAATTTTTACTCTCTGGGAATAAAATCTCTGGTCATACTTTTCTGGTAGCAATCTCCTCTCAATATTTTGCGATTTTTTTTATTTTGCTCATTGCTACTTAGGCTACTAATTTTGTCTGCATCTTAATCTGTAACAAACTGTATGTTATGTATATATTTATAAATGCAAACACACAAGCACACACATAGGCACATATATATACATGTATTCATACATCTATTTTGCAAACACATTGTGTATCATTAGGTATATGTAGCTAAAATCAACATTAGTATATATAAATATGTGTTAGCTGTCATTAAGTCTCATTATGATTTCTTACTTGCAGAAAGTGTATGCATGTAATGGTTTGTATTAATGTAATTCTTTTTTGAACACTTGCTGCTAATACATTGGTATTTGGTACTCGCATTTTTTAATATGCTGCATGCCTGAATGACAGATGATTATCTGACAAAGGAAATCTGGTGTTAAACAAAATGAGCTATTACTACATTTAAAAATTCCAACCCTAACAGAACAACAGTTAAGTATATATAGTGTATTTTAAAAATTTAATATCTGTCTATTGCTGGTATTGTCTTTGTCCGTGTTGACAACAAAAGGATAAATACAGTGCATACAGTAGGTCCCTCTGGTTATACCATGAACATGACACATGTCATCCTATGATAAATTGGCTCTGTGTCTATTCAATTTCAAATCCAAAGCTCTGGAGGCAGAGGTGTTAGGAAGCAGGCATAATTCTGGCGAGCAGAGGCCTCAGATGCACAAAATTAGTGTGCATGAAACAGATAACAAAAAGCGAGAGGGAGAACTGAGAAGAAGTTTGCACAGGTTTGTCAACTTCCTGTGGTTTAGGTAGTATTGGCAGATGTTGGGTGTAAGAAAAAAAATCTGTAAGCATGATAATGAATGTTACCAGAATTAGAAGTGACAACTGTATCAAGCACAAATGCTGTCTTGTTTCTTGATTTGCATACCAATTAAATTAAAAGACCCAAATATTAGGTTCCAGAATTTGTTTGACAAATAATCTGCTGGGCTCACTCCATACATCTGGGTCAGACATGTTGGCTGTATGACAGATGCAGTGACAAAAGAAGATTTTAACATAGAAAAAATGTATTCAGATTGTAACTAAGTACTGTACTTAAAGTAGAGATTAGAAAAGGGTCTAGTTCAGAAATTGCTTTAAACATACTGGTATCTACCTCTCTCTAGGCATTTTATTGTGCATTACTGTCAGGTCTGGTATGTGAGACTTCTTCCCTACTAACTGCTAAAGAAAGGAGTAGGCAAAAATAGTGCTGTTCTGTACCATTATATTGTGCAGCTATCTTATTCCCTGGGTAAATACATATGTTTTGTGGGACTACTCAAAGAGTAAGAGACTATTTGATGTGAGCAATGATGGCAGAATCAAGCAATACATGCTTAAGCATTTCTGCAGAATTTTACATTTTTCATGCCCCTCTGAAATATTTACAAAGTAGTTCATGTCTGGTGAAGGTTCAGGTCAGTTCTTGTTTTAGTAAAACAAGTTCACTTGACCCTGATTTTAAAGAATACTTGAGCCAAAGCAGGAAGCTGTTCTCTTAGGCTAATGTTGTTCCAATACCTGAACCTATGTGCCTTGCTGATACATATACCTTTTTAACAACTTCTGGGGTTTGCCACCCATATGGCATTTCATTTTGCACTCTTTCCTGCTGAATTTCTCAGCAGTGAACACTGGATTTCACTTTCTACTGAGCCAAAGTCACATCCTGTAATTTTTTATGAAATCTACCTCTTGCCAATCTTCCCATGTTTCTAAATATTTGAGAGTCCAAAGATGCTACACCTTGAATAATATTAAAAAACAAGACAAGCAGCATTTATGTCAGTGTTTGGAGACAGATATGATTTATATGTGTACAGGCATGGACTGTAGCAAATACCCAATGAAACACCAGCTGTGAATACACTGTAGTTCAGAAACACCCTCAAAACAGGAAAACTTCTAGTTCCTGTGTTTGCATGCAGACCATTGGGTTGATGTAGTGCAACGCTGCTGATATTCTCAGGAACAGAATCATGATATGTGTGGCACTACAGGGGTAATGATGCAATAATACAGTAGTGAAATGAAAATTAAAAAATTGAGATATAGCATTTTGCTCAACATTAAGTAATAATATCTGTCTTTTTTTCTCCTTTTCCCCCTTGCTTTTAATTTTTTTTTATCAAGGAGATGAATTTACACAGAGTAAATGTAGTATTTAAATATTTAAAATTTAAATGAAGAAGCTCCTCTTGAATGCACCTGTATGTACTAGATATGTCTGAGTCCATTTGGTATAAGAAAGTAGGCCATGAAATTATGTGTTTAAAGAAGTCAAACTACTCACTCACAAAGAATGAAAGTTTTTTAAACTCTTCTGTATATGATGAACTGCTTTTGAAAATCCCGGCAGACAGAACCAATGCCATTAACAATGCATAAATGTGCAGCTTTCTAGAGTCTGGAAAATGGAGAAGTGGAATTCCCACTTGTTAAAAACTAAGAATGGGAAAAAATTGTGTTTTATGTACTAAAATGGTGACTTTCATAGCATATAAAATCTTTAAAAATAAAGTGAATAAAACCAGAGCACTCTAGGTTATGCTGCTATGTGGAAGCAAAAAGACACATGGTTAGCTTTGAACCAGCAAGTGTTTCATACTGCAACCAAGGGATGCATTTTTCAGGGAAGAAATTGAGCAAAGGAAAATTTAGTCTTATTACCAGGAAAATGTATCTAATAGTGAGATGTATTAGAATTGTGGAATAGTCTCTTGAGAGAAGTGATGGAAGCCCCATAGTTTGAGTCTTTGAAAAGTGGTCTAGAGAAATATTTTCCTGCTAGGAAATAGCTTTGTGTTGTCTACAGAAGGGACAATGTCACCTAATGGAACATTTCTGCACCTGACATCATCTGTACTACGATTTATTATTGGCATGTTTATGTAGGGTTTCATAGAAATCTGAAAAAGAAGACAGGATGTCATATGTCTTACTTTTCATGACACAACAGAAACAAAGTTCTAGAACATTCTATTCTGTCTCAGTATCATTGCTAAGTGTTTTGTCATATTCATGAAGTTTCAATAGGCCAAGATTCCTTTATGCCTTCATTGGTTTTCAATTGTTTTTTCATTGGTTTTTATTTTATTTTGTCTTCTTTTTTATATGGTGATTGATTTCCAACATCATAAAGTCACTATGAGCTAAGAGAAATACTTCCATGGAGGAGGTATACTTTCATTAATAGAATATATGAATATATATTTAAAAATATATGAATAGAACATATAAATATATATTAATAGAATATTAGTATTCTATTAAGATATGTCTAATCTTTAAAAGAAAGTTCCTCAGACAGTAACTTGTGGTGTTTTTTCACCTTTTAGGAAAATGCACATAATTGCTCATTTAAATGCCAAACATAGATGTGTCTTTGTCTATCAGCAAAACCAGTAAAGGGCAACTTTGAATGCTTTCATATTTACAGCACAAAGTATACATTTCTCCAATAAGAACTCAAATTCCTCCTGAATAAATAATAATAAAGTGCAATTTCTCTCTAGCTCTTCAAGTTATTCCTGTGAAATAACTTGTTAGCTGCCTGTCCGTTTCCTTAATGTGTACTGAGTATCACAGAGGATTTACAAGGAGGAACAGATCTGAATTACCAGGGAAAGCAAAGGTTCCTCATACAGATTCCCCTCAATATCTTTCACCATCTTGTCCTCCTTCGGACACGCTGTAATAGCTTTGTCTCTTTTTTATACTGTGTTGCCCAAAACTGCACACAATGTTCAAGGTGAGGCCACAGCAGTGCAGAGTAGAGAGGGAAAGGTGAGGTTCAATTCCTTCTCACACATTTTAATATTCTCAAGAATAGAGTTAATAATGACCACGTTCCAATCATCAACAATGATCTGACAACAATTAAGTTATAATATGAACTGTTAAGTACACGACCCTAGTATTGCTCAGATATTTCTACGTCCAAAGTGGCTCAGAATTTATCTTAAAAACATGACAAGGTAGTAGTGATGGTGGAGCACAGAGGAGCAGAGTTTTGGCTGACACCAGGTTTGTATTTACGTAGTTTCACCATCAGTATGAAGATAAAATTACTTTTTCACTGAAACCTGTTCATCCAAAGTGAGTCAAGTATTTACCTTTCAGTCATAAATAAGGCCCAGGCTTCAGATGGTTGTTTGTAAAAATGGGTTGGAGAAATGTCCCTTTGGTGGAAAAGATTTTTACATTTACTTTAAATTTAACTTACTGATCATTATTCCAGTGTTAAAGGTTAGAGTTTGCCCAAGAAAATATGTATTGTCAATAACTTTGTTCTTATGCATGTTTCATGATTGCTGGTATATAGAAACCTTCTCACTTGAAGTTCTTAGAGGAATTTGTGTCACTGAAAGCATGGTGGTGGCAGTCATCTGCTGCGCTTCATTTTATCTTCAGATTTGTTGGATAAGGTCATTTAGATGTATACACAGCATGAATTCCCTGGAGTCTAAACAGATTTTACGTCTATGTTCTAGCATAATTTTATCTTCTTTTGTGCACTTCCTTTTATTTTCTTGTTTTCCCTTACCTTTTCAAAATGAGTTGCACAATGAATTGCAACACAGAGCCGTTTAGAAATTCATTTGATAGTCAATATAGATTTCTTGATCCTGATTTGAAAGTCACAAAATTATTATAGTGTAGAAAATTATCAGTGCTCTAAACCCAGTCCACAATTATGCATGGATTTTATTTAATTTTTAGACTTAATCTGATCTTATTTTTGTGAATTATACCAAATCTAAAGTTATTTTGTTCTCCAGTACTGTTTATATTACATCCTGAGAAACTAATGGATTAACTATTGCAATGCAAATGTGTCTAGATAGATTCTGTAAAGGTTGACTTTCCTGTCGGAACCTGGTCAGTCTCCTTCCAGTCAGACAGAAAGGGAATGGTGAATCGGTACAGGGCAGGAAAAGGTGAATGGAAAAAGAAACAGCACATTTAATCTCTGGAGCAGGAAATCTGATAATATTTATGGTATGATTATATTTAGTCAGATTGTTTTTTTCAATGCCTGCAATGTCAGTGTATTTGTAACTTTTTGGAATAAAATTTTCTGTCTAAAGTACTTTTTAAACTACTTAGAGAAATTACAAATTATGAAAATGCCTGGTCTATTTGAAAACAGTTTGAGAAAAGTCCACTTCTTGCAAAGGGCTTTTAGGCGGCTTTCACTAAATTGTTAGAATCTGCACCAGTCTGGGTAAAATAGCAGCTCTCAAGTTTGAGCTGCATTTCAGGACATAGGTAGGGATTTTTTGCACAGGAAATTTGGAGGATTATGGAACTATGGCTTCGTTTTATCCTGTCTTGGCTATCTAGACAATGTAAGAAAATTGTCATTTCTATGTTTTATCAGATAACTCCTGCTGTGCTGAGTCAGAAGACTGTTCTCTGCAACATATGTGTGGGATTCTGTCTTCAATCTGTTCATTTTTTGAGCTGGATTATACCACAATAATCCCAAAACTGCTCTACAGTTTATAATAGAAAAAAATCAATGGCCAATACAGATAATGGGGTGACAAAACTGAGACTGAAGAAGAGGAAGATGTGACTTAGGTGCCAAAAGAGCTTTCAAGGAAACTCGATGTTCATGGAGAGCTGCTGGCAAAAGATCTTGTAAGATTCTCAGACACTGCAAAGTGTGAACAATACAGAGCCTGATTTGGCAATGTGCTTCACAAAGTCTGTTCTTTCACAGGCAGGAACTTCCCTGGCATGGCTGAATTAAATGCTGTTAGACTTGCACATCTTGTGGATATCTGTGCAATATACCATCAAGTTGTCAGTGTGGCTGCATTGAGGTTATGATGTAGAATATATTACTTTCTGTAACAGGAAGAAACTTGTCCACTTGAAATGTTTTCAGTATCTTAATTTGTTCTGCAGTTCCAAGAACTCCTCGCAGTGTGTTTTCATCTTTTAGCAATTAGGTTTGCATTCTTTAACTAGGGTCTCATCCTGATGAAACATCCCATTCCATCACTGAAAAGATATTTTTTAGTGTCAGGTAGTGTAAACCTGAACTCAAAAACACTTCAGGCTTTATCCTTGTATACACCAATACAATTCAACACCTTACTAATTATTAGTTATTGTTACAAGAGGCATGTGTAGATGTATCTGTTTTCACCTCGAAAGGTCATTTCTCATTGCTAAAGCATCAGGAATTAACCTGAGTGTAAATAAGAACCATTCTTCAATCTCTAAAATATTAAGGCATTTACCTAGTTTACATTTTTACTAAAATGATTGTATTTAATCACTTTATCAATAATCAGTATTTGCAAATTGCAATCTGGCTTTGATTTTTTTTCATGTTTCTAAGAGCTTCTTTTTTTGGCCCTTATGCGTGTATTTTCATGGCCTGTATCGAAATTCGGGAATTGTGATAGCATTCACTATTATTATGAATCTCTTCTTGGTCATGACCTGAAGTGTTCAGACACCAGTCTTGACTTTTAATATGGTGAACATTACAATCAAACGAGCTATATCACAAGACTCTGAAACCTATGAACTCTAAAATGTCTAGAACTCTTAAACCTTTAATGAAAAGACAACCAGTAGCTGCTTGGCTTTGCAAAAATATGTCCAACTCAAATATTAAGAAGAAAAGTGTGTAAGTGAACATTGAGACAAATTCTGCTCATAAATATCATGGACAGGTTTTATCTTGTTTCAAATTCTTGAAGTCATTGTGTAACATTGCAAATAAACAATACATATCATAGAAATTTCAAGAAGTATATTCTCCAAATATTTTCTTTCCAGGATGAGATAATTTCACCTGAATATTTTAGAATCTCATAATCCCAAAATGAAGGGATTAGCCATAATCCATCTGTGTACATTACACCCCAGAATCACAGAATATTCTGAATTGGAAGAGACCCAAATGGATCATGGAGTCCAGCTTCTGGCTCTGCACAGGACAGCCCCAAGCATCACAACATGTGCCCAAGAGTGGTGTCCAAATACTTATTGAACTCTGACAGGCTTGGTGCTGTGACCATTTCCCTGGGGACCCTGTTCCAATGCCCAACCACCCTCCGGGTAAAACACCTTTTCCTAATATCCAACCTAAACTCCCCTAACACAACTTCAGGCCATTCCCTCAGGTCCTGCCCCAGGTCATCACAGAGAAGAGATCAGTGTCTGCCCCTCCTCTCCCCCTCTCAAGGAAGTTCCAGACTGCAATGAGGTATCCCCTCAGTCTTCTGCCTTCTGTTCTCCAGGCTGAACAGACCAAGTGACCTCAGCCACTTCTCATATATCTTCCCCTCAAGGCCTTCACCATCCTCATGGACCTTCTTTGGACACTGTCTAATAGCTTGATATCTTTTTTTATATTGCACTGACCACACCTGCACACAATGTTCAAGGTGAGGCCACCCCAGCTCAGAGCAGAGCAGGACAATCCCCTCCCTTGCCTGGCTGGCGATGCTGGGCCTGATGCCC
>QWTY01026077.1:10228-24908 GCA_008033365.1 Pseudorectes ferrugineus | reverse complement strand
GTTCAGAGCACTTTTGTGGACAAGTGGTGTCATTCAGCAAAGCCTGCAGCAAAACTGTGGAAATTTTTCATTGACTTCTGCACAATTCAGCATTTGCCTTGCACTGATGAATGAAGTTCAGCTGATTACTTCATGCAGCTTCTACTCCCAATATTAAACCACTGCTTCTTTCTCTGTTCCTGTGCCCTTACCAAATAGTAGTAGATTATTTTATGGGATAACCTCATTTTCCTTCCCTTTCGGTGCCTTTCTAAGGCAGACCTGGAGTTGGCAGAAAAAAACAGGCACAACCAAAGAGTTAGATCTAGTTAGAGCAATCAGGGATTTTAGGCTCCTTCCTCATCCCAAGTGGCTCTGGCAGTTTCCTTTTATTCTTTAAAATTGTTTGTATTATTTTCACAGCTGCTCCCCTAACTTTTTCTTGTTATATATTTATTTATTTATTCTTATTTTTTTTAATTTTAAGTTTCTCTCTTTAGATTTTACAACAGCATCCATTTATTTTTACCGCATCAAAAAATTATTTGCTTGTAATTAAACCCACAAATCTAATAGTGCCTAAATGTAAGAGTGACCTGTGTTTATGAGGGGGACACAGGGGCAGGTTTTGAAAGCTGAACCACATCATTTCACGATCCATAATCAGTTTTAAGGGGTTTTCTATTATTACTTCAAGGACCAGGTGTCTAAAAAGGTATCATTTTTCTCACCAGCTTTTGCTAGATGGTTTAAAAAAAAGGTATTAATGCAGCTGTACAGGTTATAGCTGAGTGTGTGACTGCCCGCTGGATTTACACGCGCAATTACCCCAAAAGCACACAACCCTCCGAGACTCACACATGCAAAAAGCCTCTTGGCTGGAAAACTCTTGGCATGGATGCTCCATTTCCATATGCAGTCACACTGAATATGCATATACATTAGGTGCAGGAGCACACATACATTTTTCAAACTGGAGGCCTTGGTGTAAACCTGAAGAAGAAAAGACAAATGCTGTGAGAAAAGGGTTTAGGTCAAATTCAGTGAGCAAGGATGAATCTGCTGGGTTGTACTCACGTGCCTTGTACCAATGCACATCATTTTCTTCAATTAAATATGCAAAAAGCTGTGGATTTTTAGTTTTCTTCTTTATGCCTTTACATCCATTGAAAATTTATAATCTTCAATTTTCCCTTTCTGATTCTAATAGATGAAAAACAGCCCAGTGTAAATTTTTGTCCAAAATAGACAACAGAAAAAAGAAGTGTTTCTGAGTACTAACATGTTTGAAAATCAGGCAAAGACTGTAAACATAGACTTAGGTGTCTGAATTTAGGCACCTATTTTTTAAAACCTTGGCTTTGAAAATAAAGTATCTGAATGTATATAGAAAATATAAATCACCAGTCACTTTTATTACGTGTATGTTTATATAAAGACCTTAGAACACATTTTTAAAATGTAAACGTTCCTTAGTATGTTTAACTATGTGTCTAAAGAAGATGTAGGACAGAAAGAAAACAAAATTTGACAAATGTTTCTGATCAATCCTGAAGAAATCAATAGGAATTCACTCACAGCATGATTTCATTTAACTTTCCATGCTAGGAATAGTAACCTGGCTTTCTGTTAAAGCAAAAGCATTCGTACTTCTTAGTGATTTAATTCTCATGTCAACATGTATCAGGCAGGCAGAGAATGGTTTGGGGACTGGGAGGGGAAGGAGGAGTGGATGGAAACACACGGAAATTGTGTGGACTGAGCTGTATGGTTGGGTGACCTCATTTCACCAAAACTAGTTTTTAATAGAAAACGGGGTTTTCATTGAGATGCATATTTCCCTTCCCCTTTGAGGCAGCAGAAAGTGTCTGTTTCTCAAACCATCTTTTAATGTTTATCTGAAAAATATCTAACACCCGAAAATTGGAACAGCTTGGTAGGGAAAAGAGAGAAAAGCCATTGAATCCTGACCACTGCATCAGTTCCTTGGTGGGAGCCACAGCCTGGACGTCTGGGGTGTCTCCCACCCCTGCAGCCACGAACCCCACAACACCCAGGAGTTTGGTATCTCCATCATGCACATTTGAAATGTGCCTCTGTAACACACAAAGGAGGGGGGACAAGCCCAGACAACAGGAGAATGAAGACATGCAACCACGGCTCTTGTGAATAAGCTTGATTTTTTTTTTGGCCAAATTTGAGTTATTTTGTCCCATAACTCAAATATCTCAACAGAGAATTTTGTTTTGGAAATGTCATCAGTTTTGGTTTTTTTTCAAAAAGTCAGACTTGAGCGAAGAAAGCCACTGCTTTCTGCCTTCCCAAGCAAGGCAAAACTGTTGGCACTCCAAGCTCCTATATTGAACTTGCTTCTACTCCCTTAGCAGACCAGAACCTTGCATGGTGTATGGAAACCAATGGAGCATTCAAACCCAGAGAACATCTGGTTTACAATATTTTCTTCTTGCTTTTTCATGGTTGTGCTCCTGGAACCACATTTGGGTCCACAAGTGCGGGCGTGCACATATGTCTGTTCTTATTTATTCTAAATATAAACTGTTTTCTGAAAGGGCATTATTCATAGACAGATGAAAGAGCAGTGTCCTTCTTACAAGTCTGGTTCAAAACCTGAAGTTGACACAGGCTGCCATATTGGACTAAAGCAAAGTGTGGAAAGAGTGTTCTCCAAATTCTGAGAGAGTCCTGCTTGGAAAGTTATGGATAATAAAAAAGATCCCAGCTTTGCTGCTTCATTGAATCCCCAGTTATATATAAAGCAGATGTCATCTTTGCAATATACAATGTGTAGGCTAAGAAACTGTATCAGCCAGTGACATCTGAGAGTGACATCGCCTTGAAATGCACCTTTCTATCTGTGTACACACAAAATTATGTGTGCTCACACACACACAGGCTATATGGCTTAAACACAATGATTTATTATGATTTTTTCCATCAGGAGCCAGAGTTGAGTGACCATAGAATTCATACAAAAATGACAAAAAATATTTTACTTTCAGGCTGAACTGATGAGTGAAACACCAAAAAAAGAAAAGGAAACACCACAAAATCCAGTTTCAGTCCAACAAGCTGAAGAGGCTCTATTATTATGATCTTTATTTTCATTATTTTTGTGGGCAAGGTATGAAGCAAAATAGCTGTGTCTGTTTAGCTGCCTGAACAATAGAAAAGTTTATGCAGCTCTTGAGCTGAAATGTTTTTGACAGTTTTCAATTTTAGCTCTTTTGATTTGGTAAGAAATCTGCAAAATTATGATTTTGAAAATCACCAGTTTCATGCTTTATTCCTTTCTCAAAATTAGACTATATTGTCCAACTCCTCTTCACTTACTGTGTCTGAGGGAATCCTAGAGAATAGCTGGGAAGAATCTGTGCTGGGCTGTTGCTTAGAAACTGCCTGGGTTTCTATAATATTGCCTGATGTAATAGTTATATTGCCCACTTGCATCTGTTAACAAGCAATACAACAGAATCCACAGGTACCAATAAAGAAACAAACCTGGAATCCATTACTTTCCTTGAAAATTCATCAGTGCTTTTTCTAGCTTGGCAAAATGTTTTTCTCAGGTGCTAATTAATAAAATAGGAGATGTACTTCCTCTACATATATCTACTTTATTTAGATATATTTATTTTGCCCCAGGGGAAAGATGTTGTTAAGAATGTAGTGTGTTAGCATAATTACAATTTTGCAATGCCACAGAAAGGCACGAGGTATGTTCTGTAGGATTTTCATTGCTGAGAGCTGTAGTGTGGCAATATGACCATTTTCTTAATGTATTTTGAAGAGAAGTAATACGGGTGCCTTTGTAAAATCAGTAGGACAGGACATTTCTGTTGGAAGCTAGTAGTAGACTCTCAGCAAACCCCAAGCAACAGATGAACTGTCTTACCTCAGTAGTGTCAGCATTCCCAAATCCAGGGGCGTAAAAAGTGCAGATACAACGATGAGAGCAACGAGACGGACTCCACAACCACACATGTGAAAACGATGTACTTCTATATTTAAAAGAAATTTAAAAATCAACTTTTAAGGTACAATAGTGAAAGTTTTTCTCTTAAGAACAAGGACTACAATTTTTCCAACGAAAGCCAAGATGCAAACTCACATAATTGCTGATGTTGGGGTATGAGGAAAGCACCTGAGAGTTAAGTGAACTGGAAACACTTTGCAGCCCAAGCCCCAGCAGCTCATCCCTCACCTGAGTGTGACCCAAAGACCAGCACAGCCGGTGGATACCCCCCTGTTCAGTGCTCTGAACAGTCCTACGGCCCTGCCAGGGTAAGAGATATGTTTCACTTGTGTACACTGTCCTTAGAGCACACACTCACTCCTCATGTGGGAGTTCCAAGCTGCCGTGGATACAGCTCCTTTTGGAGGCTGCCGACTGAAGTGCTTTTACAAGCCCACCCCCAGAAATTGGCTTTCTGCATTTAGAGGAGACAAAATAGAATTACTGCAGTCCAGCCCTCAGTTATTAAGCCTGGGGGAAAGCACAGGAAGAGTTGTAGGGAAGAGTTGTAGGGAAGAGTAGACTCCGTGACAGTTACTTTTTGTAAGTAAAAGTAACTCCCTCATGGGAGCGCAGCTCCTGCTTAGATGGATTACGTTTGGCTCTATCTGGGGGACTAGATCTGTGAGGGAAAACAGTTTAAACTCCTGGTTTGCCGTTCCACTTGTTCTCAGCAGGCAGAGGAATTGTGTTGGAGTACTGCAAAAGCTGAGGTTGTTCACCGACAACAAACGCGGGGGCGGATGCTCATCGCCAGGCATGGGATTTGGGAATG
The DNA here is from genome assembly GCA_008033365.1 of Pseudorectes ferrugineus. Classification (NCBI taxonomy): domain Eukaryota; kingdom Metazoa; phylum Chordata; class Aves; order Passeriformes; genus Pseudorectes; species Pseudorectes ferrugineus. The sequence continues at coordinate 20,121 of QWTY01026077.1, read as the reverse complement.
CAACTCACATTAGTGTTAATGGGAGTTACACGCGTAAATCCCTGCCCTTCAACATGATAATACATAATATACCCCTTAATTTTTAATTCACCAGGGTCTCAATTTTAAAGCATTTTCATATAGTTTGTCCTAATTATAATCATTTTTAATGACAGCTTAAAAATTTCACATGACTGTCTTATCACATACGGTACTTAATTTCTCAAGTGAACAGTTTCCATGTGGTGTATTCTGGGAATTTTGAGAACTAAAACACTGAGGAAAAAACTACTTTGTATAATCAAATGACATGTTATTATTCCACTATGTTTTATATACACTGGAACAGAGTTTCTCACAGTAATGGTGACCATTTTGAAAAGTACTTAAGACTAAGACATTTCTTTGTTTTGGAATGTTATTGGCTTAATCTCAATCTCATGGACCAGGGCTTTTGGTCTACCTCTCATGGCCAGTATTAATGTAAATTAATAGGTAATTATTAGCTAATGCAGGCTTTGGGGAGGTTTCAGCCTATGAATCATTTTTCATTTTCTCTAGGACTTGATAAACTCTAAATATACAGCTACAGCATCACTATATTTATATCAATATATTAACATCATATGTTGTTATTCTATTCTACAATAATATATCTATATATTATCATTCTACTATATATAGTATATCATTAATATATTAGTAATCTCTTAATCTATTAATTATTATATTGACATGCAGCAGACAAGCACTCTCACACTGAATCGGAAGGACAAACGGCCAAGTTTAGAGTACAGCCACACACTCCATATCAAATGTTGGCCTTGCCTTCAGCATCTCATTTGGGCAGGTAAACCAGTAATTACTGGAGTAACTGGTCCTGCATCACACACATAACAGAGGACCATGTGCCATGAGCCCAGCATCCAGAAATGTGCCAAGGATCTGCCTCACCACTCCATGTGCCCCACAAAGCATCCCCGCACCGGCCTCTTGGAACCCAACCACGACAGCCATAGACACAGAATTAGACCAGCAACTGCTGCATGTCCCACTTGAAGCATTTCCCTGCCCTCCAGCCAGGCCTTTGAGTTCTCTTATTTCAGTTTCTTCAACTAATGGTTTTCTAGTTTGCCTCCATGTTGACTAAACCGACTCCTGTTTTATTTTTAGCTCCTTGCTTTCAGAGGGAGCAATATATTTTTTACTACTTACAGGTATAGAAAGGGCCGCTGCCAGAAAATACATGATGAAATAGGAGGCAAAGATTTCAAAACCCACCTAAGTGACTTAAAAACATAAGTGCCATTTTCAAGAGTGATGGAGAGCTTAGATACCAAGTACCATGTTTAGCAATAGATTTTAAAAAGTAATTACTTATCTAAGGAGAGCACGTATGACTTTAAAAAAAAATTCTCAACAATTAGCATTAGTAATTAATAATATTTTAAATGTTTGATTTCAACTGTGCTCAAGAAGTCATTTGTTTAGTCATGGGAGAAAACACTCCTGTATGCCCTGAGGTTACTAGATTTCTTTGGACATCCTCATTCTGAACAATTTAGGAGTGCAAATAGGACTTGGACTTTTGTCGTGAGACTATTCTTGAAAATTTTGCCTGAAAACAAACTTTGACCTGCAGTTAAATTTTGGATATGTCTACCTTGTTTTCCATTAGTGGGAAAGAAAGGAAGTGGACTTTATCTTAAACCACACAAAAACGTTGGACTGCACCAGAATGTGTATGTCCATGTTTTATATATCCTCTAATTACTGAACAACCATGACTATAGAGGGGAAATAACTTGCCAAATTAGTAGCCTTCAAACTGTCACTTTTTATAAAGAGTAAATGATAAAAAGAAATGTAGCACTCATTTGTTAGTCATTTTTATGGGTAGCTTTAATCCGTTTTGTGCATAGACTCCAGTTGTTGGTATTGTTTCCACTAAAAGAAAAATAATTTGGCTGCTGCTGCAACGTTTTAAGCTTTCACTGTTACTATAAAAACAATCCCCAGGAGATTTTTTTTTTAGTCTCCTTGTATTGCTGGTTTGCAAGGACTTAGGAAGTAAAAGTTTAAAACGGCCTGGTAACAGACAAATCACTTTTAAAAGCCAGCATTGTACTGGCCTGGGAGTGCTACAGGAAAAGCTACTTTAAAAAAAAAAAAAAAGGAAAATGCAACAGTACAAAAGCTAAGCAAGCCTAATTATTTTTTAAACAAATATATGGAGGTCATCTAAACTATGAATGCATGAGAGGCCTTTTCCTACATGTGAATTGTCAGATCCATGCTGGATAGGCATCCAGGCAGAGCTTGGCTTTGTAACGCTGCTCCCAGTAGGAAGGCATCTCAGCGTTTGAGTAATGTACTTTAAAACAACAACGTACTTTTTCTCAACGCATTAAGGGTGAAGTTTTCAAACTGGGGTACCTAAAGATAGATCTGTCTTGTGACAGCACAGAGCTATCTCTGGTCAAGAGTTTTGGTGTAGCCTGGGGCTTTTTGGGTAGGTGTGTTAAATCACAGATTTTCAGTGACTGCAGCTAAAACTTTGTGATTTTCTAATTTTGGTGGGGAGGTTTGTCTATAATGAAAGTGCTGCCTGAGGTCTTCAAAATATTTCAAATAAATAGACAAGGCTTTTCAGTAGAGTAAAAGAAAGAGAGGAACAAAAGTACCACTGGGATTTAAAGAGATTTGGGTGTTCAGCTTCTACAAACTCCCTTGAAAATCCCAGTCCTCTTTCGTAAATGACGGCTGAATCTCGACAGATTTGGTGGTTCATTTTGGCTCATTGTCTGCATCCGCTCAGGCTGGAAGCTGGCCCGGGAATTTCGTTAGACCATGAGAAGTTTCCAGGAGAGTTTTCAGCTCTTGGTTCCCAGGTATCTGAGGCTTTGCCACTTCCACTTCCCCCCGCCAGAAAACGCAGAGACGTGCAACCGTTTGCGAAAAAGGCTGGCCAAACCCCTTCTGAATCAAAGGAATATTCATGTTTTGGATCAAAGACTGGAGGAAGGATTTGACTAGCTCCTGCATTCTCTGTCCTGTGCTGCCAATGTCTGGTCCTAAATTATACCCATTGGCCAATGCAGAACATCTTATTGAGGTTATTTTTTAGCACAAGTAAAATAAATAGTATCAGGTTTTGATCCTTAGGAGGAACCATGCAAAACCGTTCTTTAGCATATCTTGTTTTTAAGACTCCAAGTCCCCATTTTCAAATCACTGGGTCTAGAGCCAGGCTCCAAAATATATCGTGACGCATGCAGCCAAGCAATCATCTTTCTACGGAAAACCGCTGAGCACCTGCTGCTGCTCCTCCTGACGCCCTTCTCATGGCAAACTAAGTCACTTCTGCACGGGCCAAGCACCTCCATCTGGCCTCAAAGAACTTTCCAGTACCTGAGAGCAACTGAGGAAGGCTCAGCCCTAGACATCAGCATGGATGCCTTAGGCTGGGGTGGCTCTGGGAGTTCTAGCTGTGGTCCAGGCACGCGGCTAGTGCAGAACAAAAAGACAATCACTGTGTCAGAGGGCTCACACTGGATGTGCCAGACTCCACATTACACTCTCAAAAGGGTAAAACAACGCTCCGGCAATTAGCACGTGTAAAGCCCTCAGCTATTTATGTCCTAGGAAATAGCTTGGATTTTATTATTTTTGGGTTAAGCCATTCCAAACGGCAAAGCAGCAGTTATTTGTCTGCCATCTATTGATGTGCTGTCTTGATCTCTAATCGAGGCCGAGGGGGATACATTTCCACCTTTAATCCTTCAAACTTTCTAATGCTTTCATGTACAAATGTATACAGTAACTTGGCATTAGCATTCCACAAATATGCAAATTGTCTGTCAGATTGGACAGGCTGCATGCATTTGAAGTTGTGTTGACAGCCTACAGAAAAAAGACATTCTCAGCTCAAACATGAACAAGATGTTTATATCCTTTTTCCCTAAAAACATACATTTTATGTTTTAAGCAGAGATGGGAGCAAACTGCAAAATTTGGATCAAGACATCTTTTGCACCCATAAAATTTGGGGATGTCTGCATCAGGGGATTTTGATTCAGCTGGCTCTTGGAAAGGGGAAATTCAGCTCAGATCTGGCTTGTGTTCCAGCCTTCACAAAATACAGTGGGAATTTGCACATGAGCCTCTGTTTCCAAGTAGGTTAACGCATAAAAGAAGCGGCTCAGAAGGTGTCATTATACTCTAGTGAGCTTTGCAGTTGGTGGCAACAGCAGTTACCTGACAAAGTACCATCTTGCCAGTCAACAGAAAAGGAAGCTGTAGAGCCCAGCATCCTTCCTGGCCCAGGGAAAGAGAACCAGAAACAGCAGTGGTGGGAGCTCGTGGATGCTCGTTGTGCGGGGAGCACTGATGGGCACAGATGCAAAAGGCCAGGGTAGATCAAACTAGGCATCCACCTCCAGAATTCAGCCCCTCAGAAGCTCTCACCTGGGGGCTGCAGAGTCTTGCAATGGTATCAACACGTGTGGGTGTCTGTGTGAACCCAGATGAACTTGTATTCTTTTTTTAAGCACATGCCCTGTATCATGCCCCCTCATAAACGCAAGGTGTTTATCTCCCTGACTTCAACAAATTTCACAGACCAAGAGTTTTGTCAGCAAGGCTATAGACAAATGTCCTCTTTGACTATATATTTCTAAGTATTTTAATTCAAACAGATTTAGTACACAAATTTAACTAAATACTTCCCTAGGTTCCCTGCCTTTAAATGAAGGACTGAACTCTTTCCCTTTCTTCCAGTCTACCATGAGAGTACAGCAAACTAGATGTCTATGGCTCTGGCATATTGTCTGCTCCCATGGAATATTATCCTAAATTGTGACTCGACACGGAAAAAAAATGCTATTTAATAAGCGATTGCATCGAGAGCTGTGATTCAGATGGGAACCTTATCTAACAGATGCATTTTGACACCCTGCATCTGGACATCCTGTACAAAGCATCATAAGGTCTGGAGCAAATTTTTGGTACAGAGGCTTCTTCTGCAGCTCATCGAAAAATTAGTTTCAGTGGTAAGGATCCACTGAAGAAAGCAAGAAATATCCCCATGACGTCAAGGCCCCAGGAAGCTAAAGAATCTGTGAAGTAATGAGCCTCTTTGGAGCACAAGTTGAAATTCTGTCAATTAAAAATCTTTCCTGTAGGAAACCGCAGATGATTTGAAGGAGTGGAAAGTTGAAAGAGGGAAGATTTAGAACTTTAAATACATTTTATGGAAAACACTAGAGCTTTCCTTGCTTCACTGTCAGAAGACCAAAGGGAAAACATTAGACTTGGGTTCCTCCAGCATTCACCAGCTAATTTCCCGTGGCTGTATAAGTTGGGCATGCCTGTGACACCGCAGGAGCTCGGATACCAACCACCTTGGCTCCTGCTGGAGCTCCCTGGGGACCCACTCTTTACTGTGCAGTTCCCACAGACCCAGCCCTAGCAACCTCCTGACTCATTCTTATTTGCAAAGCCTGTGCTTTAGGTTTTCCATGTGGCAGGGAATGCTATGAAGCCATGCAAGCTGTGGACTCACTGGCTGCCTTTTGGTATTCGTGCACTGACCAGTTTCTGGGTCATGTGCCAGAGCTGTCTGCTGAGACACCGAGTTCTGGTCAAAGACCCTCACTTCTTATTGCAACTTGGTGAACGCCAGATAGCTGTTATCTTCATCAGGCAGGCAAAATTACTATCATTAGGCCATCAAGCACAGAAATAAAGTCACTTCATATTTCCCTGGAGAGTCTTGGGAGGCTGGAGCTGCTCAGAGTGCCCGAGAGCAATGAGGGAGCTTGTGAAGCGTGTGTTGGATTTATGGAATTCAACCTCAAGTTATGCCAGCCCATACTTTTTGCAGCCATTTTGGAGGCCTAATTTTTCTGTATGGGTACGGATTTTTTGCCAGCAACAACAGTGCTGAAAAGATCGGCAGCATCCGATGGAATACCTTCAAAGAATGTTCTTCGATAGCTTCCCAAAAGTACAGAAAGGACAACTGGTGCCAGAAGAACGGCTCAGAATAGGAATGAGAAACCTAGCTGTAAAGAACAATAAGTGTATCAGGAGCCTGGTCTGACAAACAGGGCATAATCACTTGCAGGATGAGGCCTCGGCGCTGCTGCGGTGCCGGTGATTCGTGTGGTCTTCAGGAGAGTTGACAGCAGGAACTATGCCTTTGCTTACTTCGTACAAGTAGATAACTCAGCAAGAGCAGAGAAATCATTTGACAGAGGCCAGATTCAGAAGGCATCTGAAATGTCTTTCTTTAAAGATAATCATGTTAGGAATCAAAAGGGGTCTAATGTTAGAGACTTGCCTTTCAAATGCAACAAATGATTATACCTGTCAAGATTTATGGACAGATTTATTTATGTTGACAGAGGGACCACTAATAGTTTGACAAATGAGAAGTCTTGACAGATACAACAGATATGTTCAAGTATATTTCCTCCTGTTTGAAATAGGAAATGAGTGAGTTATGACAAGCCTGTAATGTATATTGATACGACTTTTCCTAGGCTCCTTCTACAGAGGTAGATGCATTCTACAGTGCTGGATACTGATCTGGAAAGCCAGTTATAACCCTAATCATCAGTGACCCTCTATCTTCCTCCATCAAGAAAGTATTTAAAATGGCTAATTTAGAGAAAACAGGAAGGAAAGCTTTTCCAGGTGGTGCTCCTGGATGGAAAACTTAACTTCCAAAGTAAGGCAAGAATCTAGAGGAAAGAAATATTAGGATCTCAGGAAGCTTTATATTTAGAATAATTGCTAGCCAGGGACTTTTCATGTAAATTCACAGCAAACCTAATACATCTTCCCAGCATGGAATGCCAGGCATCATTGTACCATCGAGGCTTGTGGTCAGCTCCAGCCAAGAAAGATCTATCCCAAGGACTGCTGCAGTCCTACAGCAGGGAACAATTCCATGCTAAAACCCCATTCAGGAAAGGTATAGAAAAGCTATCGCAATGCATTAGCATCTGATCAAAGGCCAGTCCAACAAACAAGACACCAGCAGCTTCAATGGACTTTGCCTCAGGCTCCGAGATCTTTTAGGAGTTTTATGTAGGAGCGTGCAACCATTACATCCCCAGCTGTGAAAGACAGAACAACCTGTTAAATGTTGCTCTACCATGCAGCAGCCTTTAAATGCTACTTTCATTTAACAGACAGTGACTAACTCCTCATTTAAGTACAAGAATTCCAACCTTCTCACAGTGTGGAAGCTCTGGACAATCCAAGCGAGGAGAGACTGGAAGGAGTATCCCACTTTGTTGCTCCAAAGGCTGCCATCCTCTCCAAATTGGGAGTGTGGTAAACGTTGATGAAACAACACTTGGTACCAGACCAGTGTCTGTCATTTGCTGTTGGTTTGGGTGCCAGACCCACATTTTCAAACAACAATGGGACAAATTACCACGTCCCCCAAGGCTTTACAACAAACACAAACAAGCAATTAAACAAACACATGCTCTTGTCACTCAGCAATTAAAGCATTTCCTGATCCCTTAATAAAAGCTGATCAAGTTTCCACATATTAATGTGACTTTGCACACTCGATCGGTTTATCGCATTAAGAACCCATCCTGTGTCTTTGGCCGATTAAAGTCAATCTGGCTGCCCTCCCTGGAGATCCCTCCAGGAAGGGGTAGGGAACAGACATTTTTGAACCAGGCGCATGTCTGACATCGAAATGCATTTAACGAAAGCACAATGGGTAATGTTCATGCAAAAACATTTTGGTGTTTCAAAAAACCATTAGAGGGCATCAAGGGAGGACTGGAGTTTTGAAAAAGAATGAACCTTGACAGGCTAAACTAACTATTGCTCTTTCACCAGCATACTCACTTGCCTGGAAAACTCCAGAAGGCCTATTAATTATTTTGGGAATTATTTTGTTCATGGAAGTCATCTGAGCTGGCAATTGCCAATCGCATCAGTCTGTGACATTCCAGGGGCCGACAGTGCCATCTCCTTCATATAAATCTGTTAAATTACTAATATACTGAAGTATCTCAGCTTAAAACCCACTCTTGTTCTCCTTTATCAATTTTGCATCTGGTTTTCTCTGAGGTTGAAAAACAAAGCACACCCCAAACACTTACCTCCTTGCCAGTCATTTTGTGCACGCTGTTCTTTGTTTAAAAAAAAAAAAAAGAAAGAAAGAAAGTCTGCTCTGTAATTACCAGACACAGCCGTGGGAGTGGTTAATCTTTTAAAGCAACATTATGAATTATAATACCAAGTGTATACTTCATTGTGGTAATCCTGCAGTAATGCAAGCAATATTAGCATGTTCTGGGAGGCAGAGTACTGCCAGGGGACCAGGGATGCTTGCAGGAGAAGAAAAGGGGAAGATTTCAGAGTAATGAAAACGATGTTGTGTTTAGTCCCACAAGCTAAAAACAAACTAAATATTTATGATAAACGAAAAGAATAAGGAGGATTATGGTGTCATTCACTTTAGAATAAAATATTACCTAATCTAAACATTTACATAAATAGCAGAAGGATAATGCATGCTGAATTTAGATGGTTCAAAGAGAGGAGGAAATTAACTGTAACAACAGCGTAAGTGTTGCTGTGCACAGTGGTGGGTGCTCCTGGGGCTCCTCTCCTCTCTGTGCCACAGAGCCCAGCATAGCAGTGGCATTTGGGGCTGCCAGACCTCAGATTAGAAAGGATGGAAGACATGTTCCTGCTCTGTGATGGAAAAGCATCCAACTCCATCCAAGGAGTTTTCTGGTGTAGACTTCTACCACCTGAAGTGAAAAAAAAAATGACATTACCTGACAGTGCTGACAGGCTCTTAAGGGCTGTCCCAAAAAGAGATGGTGCCAGCTGAGATGGGGTGTAGGCACCTGAATTCCACCCACGTCCCCAAGTCCACCACTGCTGAGCTCTGATGATAGCTGCTCTGTTTGCTCTGCCTCATTTTTTTCCTATCTGGCTCCCTGGTGTCTCAACCATGGCTTCATTTAGACCCAAAACCCTCATCTGGGTGGAGCTGTCAGGCTCAGCACCTGCCCCTTTCTGTACTACCTGATGGGCAGAAGCCACCAGTACCCAAGCTCCAGGCTCTCCTCAGGACATAAAACCTGAATTCACATCCTTCCTGCATGAAAATGGCTGTTAAAGCATTTTTCTCCCATCCTACCTTCATCTAGCCTTGCTTGCTCTCCATCCCTATGAGTACCCTGCCAGTACCTCGAGTCCCACTGAAGCCTTTGGGTTTGTTTTGGGCCAGATGTCTGTAGGCAGATAGCTCCCTGCAGGATCATGGCTAAAGCCTTCTGAATGCAGAGGCGATGCCATTTAACCACATCTTTCTGCAGCTGAAGCTGAATCACAGCTCTGTTTAAAATCATCTTCACTCGAGGCCTGAGTTCATTAATTAATTATATCAAATTTCCAGTTGGAAACCCTTATTCTTTTTGCATTTAGTTTGTACTGTGAAGTAGAAAATAATGCATACAAGGGAATAAACGATAAAAAAAAATTTCAGCTATTAGGTAACATTTGAGGTAGCTTTTTTCAGCACCCTAAAGAACATAGTCAAGAGTAATGATATTCCTGTAGAATTGGAACCCTCCTAGAGAATCCCATTGCAACATTATGATTCTCCAGTAATATTTTTAAAACAATTCAGCAAACTTATGAAAACAGGTTTATACACAGTATTTCATAAGGATCAGTCTACAAAAGTGACCCTGTAGAAATAGCATTGTAATACAGTACATATACCTAAATATTCAGCAAAAGGGATCATTTAGAACCATAGTGGCACTTTTGGATTGAAGAATGCCAGCATGAGGGAGGACACCAAGTCACTCTGGTATTCTCCCAGACCTAACTCAAAGCCCATGACCGAGGCTATTTTGCAT